>JAVQJF010082411.1:0-33581 GCA_036023855.1 Gadopsis marmoratus | reverse complement strand
CACTGGAGGAGATGAGACGGTAGATATGAGAGCATCTGATAAAAAGGACTGTTAAAATGGAAATACACACAGGAGGAGAAGTTGAATGTTTTCTAACTTTTAATTGTTATAAAATGCATCTTTAATCAGACCGTCAGGCTTCACCTGGGGACTCGCGAGTATCCCCACATCCATCTACTGCCTCTCACAGTCTGAACAGCTCCTGAGTAGGAGAGCGACTGTATGAAGCAGCTTTGTTCCAGAGCAGACAGTTTGTGCAGAGCTGAGCACAATTATATCGAGCTGGCAACTCTCAACCTGTCACATCCAGCTTGTGCTCTTTTTCCTCCCAGAGACGTTATATTCTTATAAACATAGTGAGCTTTCATTGACAAGGTCATCAATGTCACAAATCATAAAAATCTGTTTGGTTCACATGCAACATCCCACTTGGCCATTATCCTGAGATTCGTCTATGGATATATTAGGGCGTGGATTGAGGTGATTATGACATATTTGCCTAAAAAGAGCAACTTACTTACTGGAGCTATTTATGAACTCAAATAGAGTAAAATTCTCAAGCTTTCTGATTGCCACTTGTGAAGTCATTACATTTACAGGTTGCATGTTAAAGGGGTGAAAGGGGTGAAAAGAAGAGGGAAAAGAAAAACGAGGGGAAGGTGAGAGACTGAGAGGAGGGTAGGGGCTTTATTTAATCTCAAACACTTGTGATTTACACCTTAAACAAGACGACACAAAAGGTTCTGCTTTGACATATGAAAGTCCTGGCAACTGAATGCTGTTGAATGATTCCCAGCCATGTTGTGTTATGAAAAGAGTTGTGAAAGAGGTATGATCTGAGAGCACACTGTTCTTCTGCCTGCTAAAGTCAACTGCATACAGCTGTCTGAACAGTGTGTGTTTAATAATATCCATTTACCCTGCTTTTATTTCTACCTTGTGATACCAGCCCTGACAGACTCTCTTTACCTCCTGCACTTAATGGATTACAGTACACGATGATGCAGTTCTGGGGTTAATAATGGGGAAACTGTGATTTTCTGCACTTTCACTTTGTAGAACTGAACAGTGCACTATGCCAGTGGGGGCTTTTGCTATAGACTTTGGTTCTGTCTTTTTTTTTTTTTTTTTTTTTTTATGATTTCCCCACCATCCCTGGCAGCACCGTGGACTGCTTGTGTGGTATGTGTGTCTGTCTGCAGTTGGCAGTGACAGCTGGAGTGATATGGATTATACACTGTACTGACATGTATTATGGGGCACATTGAATGCTCTGTTCAGTGTCAGTGTCAGTGTTGTCACTCCGATAAAACTGTGGTTTCCTGTTGGAGGGTGACAGACCTGGCCCTCCATCAACAAGCCTGGACTTACTCTCCATGGAACAGATTCTGAGGTCCTGGCCACATACAAATGCCTGTACAGCATACATGCACATGTTCAGCCTATGCTTATCTGTCACATAGAAATAGCAGCTGTGGAACACTATGTTTTGATCTGCTGTTGTTGAACATGTCTGTTAGTAGTCTTTGAACCCCCCTTAAGCTTAGATACACAGTGTTGAGCAACTGCTGCATGTTAAGTGAGGGTTTCTCTGTTTTTCTAGCTTCTTGCAACGACACATGCTTTCGCAACCTCTTTTTCTCACTTTCACAGTCTCACCCCCTAGTTTTCATTCATTCCCATCTCCCTCTCTGCTTTCTGGGACCATCCAAACCAATGCATTCCTCTCGTCATGCTAAAGCCAGGGAGTATGTTTGTTCTCGCTCAATCCCTACACAGTAACTGCAGCAGTTGCACAACTCTTTGGCTCCATGTTTGCATAACTGCAAGTCAAACCAAGAGAAAACCACCAGAGGGACTGTGTGTACTGTGCGTATGGATTTCCAGCCTTCTTGTGTGTGTGTGTGTGTTTGTGTGTGTGTGGCTATAGTACAGCATGGAAGGGTGGATTAAATTCACATCTGTCTTACTCTACTTGCCATCTCTTTTTCATTCCCTGCCCTTTATGTTACAGGAAGCCCAAGCGTTCATCGGTGCAGAGAAGATGGAGGATGTGACAGAGGAGAAGATAAGAGCAGAGCTCAGCAAAGCCCAGGTCCATACTTCTGCACAGTGGGCGAGAAGGAACTCCAGGTCCGTGGACAAGGAGGAACTTGTGGTGAGTCTCCTGCAATACCTCGTCTGCCCATCGGATGGAGACAGAGACTTTCATATACACACTGTGACAAACTGAAGGTATTGAAGGTAAAAATGCAGTTTTGCAGGTTATCTGCACAGTGAGTTCAGTGTTTGACTTTTGCTTCCAGTATATTTATTCAGTCGTGCTCATGTGAATAATAAGATTACATGGTGTTCGAAAAGGGTCCCGAAAACGACACAATATAATACAGTGACATCAAAATGGCCCTGTATGTATTATTGGAAGGTTTAACAATTTGTACTATGTCCATTTTTACTATTGCTTTGTTTTTGCTTTTTTATAGGGAACAAACTACAGAAAAACTAATGCTGCAATGGAGATGAGACTAATAAACAGAGACTCCTTCTGGGCACGTGCAGAGGTATGCTAAAGTAGCCTCCTCTCCGTTTTGCCACATTTTCTAAGATGCAGCTCAGCTGGATGTTGACTGCCATTTATGTTGAAGACCAAGCTTTCAAAGAGCTCTATTTTTCTATCTGACAGTAGAAAAAAGTATAATACACTCTCCCATTGTTTCCCATTGTGTGTGCCAGCGTGAAGAGGACGACAGGAAAGAAGAGGAGAGGAGACGAGCAGCAGAGGAGAGACGCCGGCTTGAAAGAGAGAGAATTTTAAAGGAACGAATGGATGCAGAAGAGAGAGACCGAAAGATGAATGAGAAGCTGCAGATGATTGAGGAGCAGAGGTTGGAACAATGTCTGTTTCGTGACCTGGCTCTTTAGCCACACGATGATCGGGTTTAACAAAAATATATTTTATTAACCCAAATTAAGTAAATTAAAGGGCCAGTTAAGGATTGTTAAGAAGTGGGGTGTGGATGTCAGTGGTGTAAGTGTGCATGAGTGATGGATGCGTGTGGGTGGGTGTTGTAAGGTGCAAAACAAGGCATAAGGTATGAACTTGACAGCATACTAAACCAAACAAATGGGTGGCTGTAGGAAAGAGCAGAGAGACACCAGAGACCACAGAGTTGCACTGCAGCCCGGCTTAAATAACCTGGGAGCACACCGGGGTCCTCAGGTGTTCCGGGTAACGCTAACCATCCACCTGCCAAATGAGCAGAGAGACAGGTGAATCACACAGCCGACAAAAGATGACACGCCAGGGGTCTTCACAACAGTGCCCTCTAGTGGCTGTATTTTGTATACTTTGGAAGAACAAAGTAGATTCATGTGCACAGTAAACACACTGTATTTTGGATGATGATGTTTGGATGACAGTAATTGGTGCTGCCTTTATTTATTTTTCTGTCTTGCAGAAGAAAGCAGGCAGAGCAAGAAGAACAGCTGCGCAGAAAGGAGAAATTAAGATGGGTGAGTGAAATGATGTATACATCCAAGTCCATGGTTATGCCATGTTTTCATGGGCTTTGCCTAGTGGCACACCTGCTCTGCTGGCTTCTGGCTTTGGAGGTTGGTCAGACTGGCCTGACCAAATCAACCCCTGTGTAAGAGCTGGATTGACACTGGGCTGTGTGTGTGGTCTCGTTCTAAAACTGCGATTGTTTCTGAGGACACATTATAACTGTGTGTCAGAGCTTACTGGATACTGATGGTCATTAAATGCACTCAAATGTGTGTGTGAATATGTAAATATGATTGCTGCTGTGTTGTGCGGACAGGACTTGCAGCAGAGGGAGCACGAGGAACATATGAGGGCTCGTCTTAGAAGGAGTGAGTCCATAGAGAAAGCAGCAGTAAGTGAACCTTAGACTATCAACCTGCTCCAAAATCTCTGTTAGCTAAGTCTGTTTTAACCATCTCGATTTCTTGCTTATGTGCGTTACTTGACCTGAAGGAAGCGGCCGCATTAGTGTCCCAACGCTCCATGAACCCTCGGGAGTTCTTCAGGCAGCTGTCATCATCATCATCACGAAGTCCCACCAGCCCTGGATCCTCCCACACCGGTATGTACACTGTGCATAAGCTTGAACAGAGAAGGATGCCACCGTATTCACGGACTCATTGAAACACAAGGATCAGCCCTCGCACTGCACTGGAATGCCGTGCAATGCATGTTGAAGTTTTAGGATGTACGATGTGTATTCTCTCCATTTCCGAACCACTCTCAAACTGCTTTCTTTCTCTCCAGGCAAACCACTAAGACGATACCAGCGCAGCCTGACAGACACAGCTTTCATCTTCGCTAAAGCAGAAGAGAGCGTGACAACCTCCCCTCGCAGTCCTCCCCTGGTCTCCCCCTTCTCCCGGGCTCCTCTCTCCCCTGTTTTCCGTGCCACATCTCCCCCCACGAGCCCCGATTTCCGCCCTGTCCCATCTCCACAAAGGCCCAGAGCCCCAGTGTCGCCACCCACATCACCACTTCGCCCTGCCCCTCCAGTCTCTGCCCTGCCCAGCATTCCACAAACTAACAACCAAGTTCAGGCTGTTGTTGAGCCCGATCCCCCATCACCCACCGAACCTTCTGCACCCCCAGCCTCCCCTAGCCTCTTGGCTTCCTTGTCCCCCAGTTTAGTAAAAAACAACCCCTCTCAGTCAGATGCAGAGGCCCTGCCTGCCTCGCCCCCAAATACCCCGACTCAGCGAGAGCACTCTGCTTTCTGCTTCGAGTCTCCACAGGCTCCAACGGCTGCTTTTCCAGAGAGGCCACAGCTAAACACAGGTAGGGTGGAACCGCACACAAATAATTATAAGAGCATATTACTTTGCTTATTTTGCGTTAATATGTTAATCGTTTGACATTAAATATTGGTTGTTAAAATGTTTTATTACAGGCTAATGTGACTTACATGCTTTTGCGAGAAACTACTCCACATACTCCAGACTGTGTACAGCAGGCCAGGGACTATGAATCAGTGGCCTGTTGTACAGAAATGACAGAGCTCAGAATATTTTTACAGTCCAGTCACAATTAAATATTCCCAAAGTAACCACATATACTCTTAGTCATGCCAAGCGTGACTGTAATTTACGCCCAGAGAACCTGGCTTTCACGCTCTTTAAAATTCAGTTTTTCTATCACAGACATACAAAGCCTTCACAGGCACTTTTACAACATGTTCGCTTATCAGATGCACAGTTGTGTTTTTAATGATTTATCATTTTCCAATTATTCAATATTTTCCAATGAACAGACCTCACCACATCCACGTATGTGCACACTGAGCTGGCCTCTGACACCAGCTACAAAGTACAAGCTGTCCTGCTGGAGGAGGATGAGGAAGAGGGTGTGGAGGAGCACGAGGAAGACGTAGCGGAAGTACAACCTCAGCCTTGTGCTGTTACTACAGAACCAGTCCAGACTGAGGCAGAGGATCAGGAGCAAGAGGAGGAGGAGGAGAAGGTGGAGGAAAACGAGGAGGACAAGGAAAAAGAGGAGGAGGGATTAAAACCTGAAACTGAGCCTGCATCTCTGGAGGAGCCAGTGGAGGTGGTGCGGCAAGAAGAGGAGGCAAAGGAAGATGGAGAGGAGAATGACCAGTCAGAAGACATTCAGCAGCCTGCTGAGCCTGCAGAGAAAGAGGAAGAGTCAGCAGTCACAGGTAGCCCTCTTGTTCTTGTATCTTACTTAATTTGAAATGATGTACTGTAGCTTTCTAAAAGTTAAAAGGACACCTGGTAATATGTTACATAAAGACAAAAGATTACAACCAAGTCATTGTTTCAGATGCTGAACCAGTATGTCAAGAAATCAAAGACGAGACCGTCGCCATGTCAACCAATGTCATCACAAATGGAGAGGACACACAGGAACAGAATGGCATAGGTTTGGCATCCGTTTAAAGAATACTATTCAGTCACAATATGTTCATACATTCATTCTTTGTGCTGGTCGGACTGTGATTAATGGTCCTGACCGGTCCTCCTCAGAGCGATCTGACAGTCCATCTGACACAGAGCTCAGCTCACCGGAGCTGGCTGTGTGCTACGACCTTCATGGCACGGCAGAGGAGGATGACGTTGTTGAGGATAAGGAACAGGAGATCTCAGAAAATGGACAAGAGGTACTGTACTGAGTATTGAGACACATATTGTACTTGTATGGTGTTTTGCACAAAGCCTGTTTGTCCAGAAATTGAAATCTGTTCTTAATTCCAAACTGTTCTTTATTAAAAACAAAATGTTGTTGAATATATGGTTGGCTCCAAGGGTTAACAAGTCCCACGAAAGGACCAAACCAACGATACGTTGCACCGTCTCTCGGCACTCACTGACTTCCCAACCCTGTCTGTGGCTCTCAGGCCCAAGCCCGTTGGTTGCTAATGAAGATGTAGCTCTATCTTTAAAAACGAGTTACAAACATATTGTTTCATTTAAAATGAGAGACTCAGTCAGTTGGGTACTGTATTTTTCAGCAAATGTTACTCAAACAGGAGTAGCACATTTGTTGGGGACTATTTTCAGCAGTGGATTAACACACATTCGGTTTACTAGTGGGTATTTACAGTGTATGCGGGATTTAGAATGAACTACGTTGCCCATGTTCATAGTAATGAAAGGACATGTCACCCAGGGAAAAGGTGATCAATATATCAGGCTCCGGCTAAACAGTGGATACTTGTTAGTAAGTTGAATTCATTGATGGTTTTGGTTATTTTGTGGGCTTTGTTCACAATAAGACAAAATATCGCCAGCCTTACATTTTAAAAGTAAAGTTCATATGAAGGAAGTTTCCATGAGAGTGATTTCCTTTTCCCTTATTCTGTCTTGTGAACTCTCATTAAACAAGATGTGTATTGCATGATTACAGTCTTTCTCTGACTCCATTTTTCTCTCCACTTCAGGATTTAGCAGAGCGACAAATGTGCGTCCGAGCTCTGTATGACTACCAAGCAGGTAAGCTGCCATTTAGAGGATAATCGCCACGCATGTGCACATAAAGTGCATCCACTTACAGTAATTACACTGTGATTAGTGGGCGTTCACCATGTTATCTTGCGGTTCCCACAGAGGATGATTCTGAGATCTCCTTTGAACCCGGGGACATCATCAGGGACGTGGAAACGGTGGACAAGGCCTGGTGGAGCGGGCGGAGCAAAGATGGCCGTCAAGGCTTGTTCCCTGCCAATTATGTGGAGACCATATAGGCAGGCAGAGACGCACTAGCACACAAACACACACACACACACACACACACACACACACACACACACTCAGGGACACCATCCCCCCTCACTTTACTGCATGTTTTTACCTTAATCCTCCCACTGAAACTTTGTACTCCCTATTTTGTAGAAAGCGTAAAGGAAAGTGTGACTCTATTTTGATGTTTTGTTTTTTTTTTGACAATAACTAAGTATTCTCACAAATATGCAGAAATTACCCAGCCTCATTTTCTTGGATAAAATAGCGGGGACCTTTTTCCTGGACCAAAATAACTTTTTGCCTTTAGAGATACAGCAGGAATGTTGGTGGGAGGGATCAGATCGCGATGACAAATGATCAGAAACTTGCTTTTCTTGTAAAGAAACACAAACAGACTTTTATAGTGTATAGTCGTCTTTTAACACATAACAAGCGTTCCGTTCTGCCCACTGTTTGCTTTGTGTGTTACATTGCTAAAAAATTATTTTTGACTGGTATATATAATCTACATACATGTATCAGACATCATTTTATAATCATCTTATTTTGTAGCACAGTATTTGCTACTGACAGTCTCGCAGCACATTTTAATTACCCACACCATAACAGCGGCGTAACAAAAGATAAACAAGTAGAGGAAAACGGCACCATATTGACGCCTGTATTTCTCTATCATTCTTTAAGACGGCCTGTGTTCTGTTCACATGGTGATATCCTTTTATACATTTTGTGATTATGTCTTAATTTTTCCTAGACTTAAGAAATTAAAGCATTATGTTGAGACACAAATGATAAGAAAAAAATAATCTTCCAGTCTTAATGTTCTGTAATATCTTAATACTCAACACTGTATATAAGAATGTATAAAAAAAACAAAACAACCCCATCAAAGACCTTCTCTTTTTCTATTCTTGGCTTGTATGTTGTATACTTGTTTGATGGTATGTTCTTTGTATTTACCCCAAACTGACAAATATATAACATCTACAAACTCAAACTGCTTTAAAATGTTTGTCTCCTGCTTTATTTTTCACATTTACAGTTTCCAGCAACCAATCAGATCAGATCAGATTGTCATGACTGTATGCAGTTTTTTAGGTGTAACCATGAAGTGATGAGTAGGTGATCACTGATCACTGGTCTCAAAAAGAAAGGAGAGCACACTTTTGATTTTGTCTCATAGAAGGAGACCAACACAGCGTATTTATTCCTTGGTGAGAGCAGAACCCCATGAGACTTTAAACAAAAGTTTTGATTCTATTGGTAGAGTGTGCATTGTTTGTATGTTCTAATCTTCAAATGTTTCATGTGTAAACTTGACTTCAATAATATATTTTATTCACTGTCTTAGGCATTGTTTCTTAAATGCATCTAGTAGAAAGAAAATAAACTTGCCAATTGTAGTGCTGCATTTACACCTACAGGTGGAGACATTGCCTTTTCCAATTTGTCGGTGACAGAGAACGAGCTCTCTGAAATGAGCAGATTCCTCAGGACAAAAGGCAAAATATTTTGACAAGCAGGAGGAGGCTCATTGTTAGACACATTTTAGAAGCGGGATATTCAGACATTCCCAAAGCTAAAAATTGCTAATGCTGCTACACCTCAAACAGGATTTTCCCCTAAGGTAATAATGATTGATTGAATATGACATTAATATTTCTTAACCATAGACCTTTAATATTTATGGGGGGGACTAGGTTACGCTCTTGTAGTGCCAGTTCAATAACGGTGTTTGGCAGCTGCACATTCTGTTCTGAAATAGGTACTGTTGTTGACATGGGTCTCATCCTGCCTGAACTGATGCCTGGTGACAGACTGACTAAATCTATCCAGGAGACTATTCGGGTGAGGTTATCCCATGAGGGCTAATCATCAGTGATATGTGTGAAAAGGTGATGAGCCTCTTAGGATATACTGATTGAGTTGCAAGGAGGAGAACGCGAAAACCTCAAATGAGCAAGATCGAGCGATAGAAAAAAAGTTTTAAACGGACAGAAAACAAAAAAGAAAAACTTAAAGTTAATCTTAGAACACCGATGTATGTACTTTTACACCGGTGTCCATTAGAAAGATAGACAGCTATAGAGCGAGGTAAAGTGAGAGAGAGAGAGGACATCTGTGCACAGGGAATGTGAAGGCAAATTGGCCTTGACAGTTCCCTAGTTTCGCCACATCTCCGTTCCCATGGTCAGCCCCACAATTTAAGAGATCCCTTGTCTCTTCAGATTAATCCCGAGTGATAGGGAGACACTGGCTAATGTGCCAGTCAACGTTTCCTACCCCTTCCCCTTTTGTCTTAAGGCTGTTCCTTCCTTCTGTGACCCTCATCAGTCACAAAACCCATTGCACTAGGGCGCTAAACTAACAGAGAAGAACCCCCCCTACTCTCCCTCCCTCCAGTTACTTTCCCTTTATCTCTTATTTTACTGACAGACCCTATCTGACCAGTGGAGGACTGACAAGTGTGGGACGGCTGAGGTGATGTGGCGGTAGGGAAGTGCCACTCATTGTAGTGTTATCAGCACAAAGGCCAACGACAGACACCTAATCTGACCTGGCTGCTGATGGCTCGTGGCTTGTTGGCTGGGTTTCGGCTCAGAAGCAGAATCTGGAAACCCGAGATACTTGGAGGGGATGATGCACAGACGCTACAAATACATGCACACGCAGCCGCAGAGTCCCTCTATTCTAAGCCCCCATTTTGGAAGCAGCCTCCTCCTCCTTGCCACCCCTCAACCCCTGCCTGTCATCGTCTAACTAATAGTTTGCTGCAACGTTTTGTGATTAATTATGTGTTTGGGAGAGGTGTCAGTTTACGCGAGGCAAAAATCTTACCACAGCAGTCTCATAACTCTGTGTTCAGCCTTCCTTCTTTGTTGTAGTTTAGCTGCAAGCACCTGTATGCAAGTGTTTTTGCTTTCATTGTTCTACAGAAGGAAACATGAAGGCCAGGGTCACGCCGTCTGTCCTCAAGGCTTCAGGTTACCTTACCAACATTTGTGCCAGAGGACTGCCCCGTTGGATCCTCCCCACTCCAAAGTGCCATGAAACTTACAGTACCCGGGTCTGGCAGAACTCAGGCATGAAGTGTTATTCTCAAAATACTTAAGAAGCTCCTGTTTTTCTCCTCCCTTGCTGAAATGAAGATCAGTGTTTGTAAGCACCTGTATGTAAGAGCACTCGCTGAGAAAATGGATCTCATTTTCCTTTTGGCTCTTTGTTCTGCAGGGGAAACAGTTACCACAGGCAACATTTCATCCACTGGATCAAACATTACCCACCGGCAATACAAACACCATTGCGACCCTTGGTGGTGAATCAAAATGTGAATCCACCACTGATGCTGTTTTCTTGCGAGACAATCTCAAGGCTACAACCGTTATCTGGGAAGAATTTCTCTAAACTATTATGCTTCCTCGACATAAATCAGCTTTAGCTTGGTGATAATTCCATCTAGTGTAAGTCTTGATTAAACCTTTGCTTTTAGACATCTCTCTTGTTCTTGATACGTATTGTCATTTTCTGTTTTCCCTTTAAAGATAATCTTCAAAACCGCTGAAGTAGATAACGCCTCGGAAGCTCCAGCCAAGATTTTACTGTCAGCATAGAAACCAGCCCATTAACTTCTGAAGCCCTCTTTGGCAAAGCTCCCTTTCCCCTCCTTTGCCATCAAAAAGCTATTTCCCTCGGCCAGTACCACACAACCCTAACAATGAACAGAGGATTAGAACATCTCTCTGTCTTGAAGCAAAAAAAAAGTAAAAATGGATTTAAAAAAATCTCTTTTTACGAGTCATTGGTGAAGACTAGTTGGCAGCATTCCTAGGATTTTTCCTGACATGATTCCCAAGAGGCAGTTTTTGCTTTTACGATGCAATTCCTGCGCTTGCAATCAGCCAACATGTGGCATTGTGATTCAATCACAGTTTTTTTTTTTTCCCCTTCAGTTCGTAAATGGTTAAGTCTCTCAGTCTATTGTGAAGGGATCTTCAAAGTGGTTGGAAACCGCAGGGGAACATTGGTAGTTGTTAATTAATGCAACAAAATCTGTACAAATGCTTTATTTTCCTGATTCTTAAGATGAAAACTAAAATCAGGCTATGAATCCAACTACAGGCACGTCCAAATCTGTTACCTCATCTTCAGGCCATTATCCTGGACAATGACATGCTGTTGTTTCTCTGAAAACCATAAGTGATTTTTATTAACTCTGCTGTGGTTCCAGAAGAAATATATCTCTCTGGTTTAGGCTTATTGGATTTTTGTTCATACCAATCATTTCGGTTTCCATTCAGTAAATTGACGGAAAATGTGTTTTGCTAAAATGATCTTTTCTGGTCTTTATGACTGTCATTGAATTGGAAAGAAATGGGTAACATGACAGAGGCTGTGGTAACCACTGAAAAGCAACTAAAGCAAAATTGGCCCAGATAAACGACGGATAATAGGGTTTAATCTTAAGATTTTCTGAATTGCTTTCAATCCAGTAAATTACTTTAAATGTTTTGTTTGCATGTGATTGTACACATTTTTATATTTTTTAATAAACAGCAATAGTAAAAATATATGAAGAATAGAGAAATATCATCACGTTAAATCCTGATTTTAAACTGAAGGCTAAATTGTTTTCAGAAGTCACAAGTCAAAATGTAAAGTAGGTCCTGGTGATCAGTAATGGGGTTAGCTGTCTCTTATCCTAAAGACTAGCAGAGGTGAAAGCCCCTGTCCTCCTGGGGACTCACACGCACACACACACACACACACACACGCACACTCTGGGTTTCACACGCACTGCCTGTGGCAACACAATCACTGCCAGATGCTGTGACTTTCTCTCCGACAATTCATTTCACAAGTATCTCTAAAGGAATGATGCCGATGGTGGCATTTGAGGGAGACAAATGTTCATAAGCGCGCGTGTGTTAGTGAGTGATGGCGATATGCCAGTGGCAGTGCGTGAAAAGGACACATATGAGATCAGATAGCGTAGAGCCTAAGTCACAGCCTGGCCTGAGGACATTTAGCAGGATAAAGTGAGGCATCTTTTCTCACACCATTTAGGCTAAGCCCATGGGGACGCATTGTTTATTTGTTGGCTGGACTACATGATTTGAGGCTATAAGTGTGCTTCTGAAACACAGGGAAAAAAAAGCATGGCATCATTTTATGTAGCTGCAAGAAACCTCATCACAACAATAATAAAGCAAGGCTAAAAGTGTCTGCTTTAATGTAAATAGAATCTGTACTATATCAACCAATTCACATTTTCTTTCCGTGCAATAAGACATGTACAACAACTTGGCGCTTCACGCTGCTGCTCCAATGATTGCGATGTTAACCGTGCAGATTTATAGTGGATGAGACACCCAGAACCAGCCCTTGGCAGGCCAGGCATGGTGCCCGCCCCAGGGGAGGGGGATGATGGAGAGCAAACAGCTAATAATTAATACCATGATTACACAGGCTGCAACAACACAGGGAGACAAACCTTAACACACTCAGGCAGGGACCTGACCAAGACTGATAGCACAGGAGCACAGGAGCACACACACAGATGCACAAATATACAGACACAGGCGTGCGCACACACACACACACACACACACACACACACACACACACACACACAAACAGCAACCAGGGGCAGTACTCAGACAATTAATACCACAACATCTAACATCTCTTTGTTCACACAAAGATCAATTAGAAAATGTGAAAGTCACACTTGAGCATTAGAGGAATAAAAAAATAATTTTATAGTTTGTAGCTTTTTCTATTTTACATGGCCTGTCCAGCATGGAAATTTAAGCCTGCATTCTTTTCTATTCTATCACTTTGCTCGGATGAACCACTGGTGTTTGCTGCTACGCTGTGAACAGTGCACCCGTCCCCCGGTGTCAGTTTGGCTGCTGAGAGACATTTAAAGTAAATAAATCCAGCTTGCTAACCAACCACTAAACCCTACCTGCCATGTGTGGAGCTGATACTATAATTCAAAGGCTAAAAAGACCATAAAAATGTGTTTAGGCTGTAACAATACCGCCCGGACCCCCCTGTTCGTGTGGGGATGAAACCTCCCATCCTACACAGCCATTAACTAAGCCACACAGTAGGATAACAACATAAAAACATCACGGTCACCCTCATTAGCAGCTTGGCTGTAGTTCCTTTGATTTGTACGTGCATGCGCGAGGTCTGTGATGGCTTCCATATGGGCACCCCTTCATTTTGTAATATAACCAGCATCACGTTACTCCGAGATGAGGCGATCCCAATTTCTCCAAAACCTCAAGTATTTTTCTAAATGTGCTCGACATGTCCAGGATTTCCTACCATCTGAAGGGATGCATGGGCGGTGTGTGTTTTCACTACAGTGTGGCTTGCAGAACTCCCTCCTAATGGTGTATATGTGTGTGTGTCTAATCCAGAGAGGCGGAGAGAGACAGGTTGTGTGCAGTAATGTGTGTGTGTGCGTGTGAGTAAAGAGATGCCAACCATGGAGGGGCCATGCAGGGTCCAGGGCCCGCAGCCCTTGGCCACCACTTCCTCCCCCTCCGTGCCACATTGACTATGTTTCCATTACCACAGTGGAAGGAACAATAAAGGGCTGATGCGTGGATGTGTGGTCTGCTAGCACAGCAGAGGCCTGGACAGCCCAGGACAGATTGGATTAAGCTAGTGAGACCTGGACAGCTTTGTGTGTGTGTGTGCATACTCTATGTGCTCTACCTGATGACAGCTTGTCAGACACAGGAGAGTAGAGGAGAGGATTACTGCAGTAATCTTATGCCTTTTTGCCCCCATCTAATTTTAACACCTCAGCCTGCTCAAATCAGATAATAATTGAGCTTGTGTTCTCAGTATTGACCCATCTACTGTACAGTTTTTTTTTAATTTCACCTAGATTTGGGTCCAAATCCATTTGCTCATAATATTCAGTTCTTTATAAAACTGGAACTTGAAATAGTGCCACATAACCATAATATAGCACTCACAAAGTTGGATTAATTGAAGATATTTATTGTGAATGTCTCAACTCTGTAGAATTAATTGTATTGTCCTCTGTTCATATCTTTGCCAAAGGCCAATTTATTTGGAATCCAAACAGGACAAAACAAATGACATGCCTATTTGTCGGCAGTTTTAGTTTAAAAACAAAGCCTCCCCTACATGCGCCTGTAGATTAAAAGAGCAAAATCATAGTTGAAACAGGCAAAATAAAATAGGATGAAAAACTTAAATCTGGCTGTGATATAACTGAGAAAAATTAGCTTATGCTACAGAAAAGAGTTTCTCATCTCTTTGTTTCTTTGTTTGAGGAGATGATGACACATTTGATCCTGTCTCGCAGCGTCACATGTCAACCTCCTCACTCTGACAGCTCACAGCCCGCGAGGCAAAGGATCATGGGTGCTGTGTCAGACACAGCGGGGAGGTCGGAGGAAGGCAAGCTATATGCACGGTGTGTGTTTCCGTGTGTGCATGTGTGTCTGTGCGTGACTACATGTGTGACTGTGCGTGTGTGTGCACGCGCGCGCATGTGTGTCACTCTGAAGGGATGGATGCATGCCAAAGGCGAGAGCAACACCATGTCAGAGTGCTAGCAGACGATGCCCATTTCAGATACACTAATTCAAACAGTCAGCTCAGCCATGAAACCATTTCCTCCCATGATCCCTACACTCCCTTCCTCTCTGCTCCATGTGCGTCAGCAGGGCGTTACAAGGTGTAGCAAGAGTCATACCTTAGTGTAAGTGAGCCCAACTATCGTTATCTTAAGATGATCAAGTTGTAGCTGCTTTCAGGAAAGTAGCTATTGAGCCTCAATGTTCTCGCCATCGTTACTGGGCTACTGGCTTTAAAGGTTACACTAATACATAAATAAAAACATAAATGTAGGTCAAAAAATAAATCAAAATAATATAAATCAAAATATAAACTTTAAAACATGCTCTATAGAATCAGAATCAGAATGTGATTCATCAAGAAATAGTTGCTAAAAATGTATTTGTAATTCACAATAGTAGAGAATACAGTGAAAAAGGCCTCTTCTAAACCATATGCATCTGTACTTAGATGTTTGGTGACCCAGGTCAGAAAATTAACCAAACTGCAATGTCTTGTCGGCCAATAGTGATTGCAACTCAATGTAGTCAAATGTAGTCATCAGGAGTGAGTTTTGAAGTTTTGATGACTTTTGGGTCCTGCTACCACGTCTCCATCTCTGAAGCTCCCCAGGCTTATTATCAGTGATGTGAGAGCCCCCCTCAGTGGTTAACCTATCAAAGCTACTGGTCATGACACTCTGAAGTTGATAGGGTGAGTGTGGGGGCATTGAATGTCTTAGCTGCGTTTGTATAATGTAGCCCGCAGAAGGCTTTTCTGTTACATGAAAGTGGTCTCTCTGTAGATAATATTTTATCACATAATAATTGATGGATGGATTTATCAAAAAATTGCCTGCAATGCATATAGCTTCATCTAGCAGATGTAATGTGTATACAGTAAGTGGTGAATTCTATTTATATGTTATTCTACCATGTGTCTTCCAGCTGTAAATTTAGTTTCTCATTCTGTCATTCCTTTAAGTCTTCTGCCACAAGGTATCTGCTGTAGTTCCAAATCCACATTTGGGCAGTTTTGCCAGTGAATGAGATGCTGCTTTGTTCGTTGTGTTTGTGTGTGCTTGTTTTGCTGCTGTTCTCCAACCACAGGTCCTACTCCCAACCCAGGAGACCACAACTATCACTTAGGCTGACCAGCTCCTTACATTTTACCATGACCATCTATCAAAACATATTTGCATATTTCTGTTGGCATAACATTATATTTCCTCTGCCACAGACATTGAGTTTTCCAACTTGATGGATATGAGCTTAATATGTGGAAAAGTGTCTTCAATTTGTTGACATGATAATGCCCACTGTGCCAGTGACAAAAGTCTGTCCGCAAATGTGAAGGTTTTGGGAAATAAAATGAAATGGTAAATGGCGGCATGTTAGCATGAAAGAGACAAACGCTATTGCCATGGTAGCAACAGTATTAAATAAATAAATGAATGGGCCTCCAGTGTAATTGCCCATCAGAGCCTGGAATGCTGCACAATTATGAGATCTGTCCAACAAAGGCCACGCTGTAGTTTAAGCCAGAGAGCAATCATATTACATACAGAGCTCGTATGGAAATTGTGATGGCCTCATGCGAAGATATGAATAGTAGGCCCATAATAGTTGTGGCTTTGCCTGAATGATCCCTTTTGAACCAACAGTTGGTTATAGCATTGCCTTCAAATCGCTTTAGCTGCCCGCTGCTGTCAGACAAATAGAGAACCACCGACTTTCAGTGTTTTGGTCAAGATATAATGCGTTTCACAGGTGTAGGAGTCTTGGGATAATTGGTAATGGGCAGCGGCAACACAGGGGCCCCTGTGCGCCACCTGGAGAATCACACAACCCCCGCCAACCACCACCCATTTGCTCTCCCAGCACCCACTCAGAGTCACACACACACACACACACAGTAGTCCAGAAGGATGTTCCTTGAAAGCGAAGAGAGAGCGAAAACTGGCTCTCGATGCTGATGTATAAATAGTCCTCACACTGCACAACATGTTCTGTTTTGATGTAATTATGGTGCAGGAAGAGCTTGGTTTAGCAGGGAGCGCTTTTGGGCAACCGTTGTGGGGTCTTTAACAAGGGATTTGGTAGGGAAAACGGTTGCACCTGGCTTTCCTTGGTGTGTTTTGGAATATGGAGGAAAAGGAAAGAAAAGACAGAGACACTCTCTCCGACACACGCACACTGTTGCAGGAACACCTGGACTTGATGAGTTAAGCCTGCTGTAAAGTGGAGAAGAAAGATGACCGAGGGCTAACACAGGCACTTTATAAGCTCATTCAAACGGATCATTTAGGCCCCCCCACGGCAGTCGGGGTCACTTGCCAACATGTTGGATTGATTCAATTTGCACAAATCCCCTGAGAACGATCGGCTTGTTAACAAAAGTTGAGGAGAGAGACACTTTATTGGCAAACTAAGCTAATGGAGGTAATGCTCACTGTGCTATGAAGGAAAGAAGAGGCTGGATAAGATGTGCAAAACTTTGTACAGGTATCCATATTGACAGACTCACGCAATATCATTTTAATGTGACCTAGAGTTACAATATCCTACAGCTCATGATCATAGTTTATGAATCCAGATTGAGACATAAGTATGTGTGCTGAACACAAGGGGGAGCACTTATCCTTTCCCTGTGTTTCCCAGGCTGCACAGACTGCCTTCACTTCAGAGCGAAGCAATTTTTTCCAGTCCATTGTTCCCTCTTATAAATCATGAAGTTCTCAGTGTGTGCGCCTGTGCGTGTTTATGAAAATACACGGAAGACAACCTATCAGTATAATCAACCTAATCACACCCACCCACACACACAGTGTAAATATGGATTAAAAATAAATAAAAAAAGCAACATTGTACCTTTACAAACTCAAACTTTTCCAAGCGCTCAACCTGAATGCTGGAAAAGAAAAACCCAGAATGTACTGAAATACTGAAATGAAAGCTGTAACCTTTTCAGGACATGTAAGGCAACTGAAGTAATTCCAAAACACAATGGAACTCAACACGCTCCCTCTTAACACTTGTTCAGGCCTGTGGCATTGAATGATTTGAATTCTTACTCTGGTGAGTTTCCCCCCTCCGTGAATTAATTAGTCTTTGCCAAAGCGGGCCACATTTGTCATTTGAATTTATGTTAATGCGTGCCGAGGTCTCGTGGAAGAGCTGATAGGCCGGAGCAGCTGCTCTGTCCTTGCGGGGCCTAACTGTCTCCCTCTTTTTAACTGCTCCATCTCTCTGTCTACTTCTCTGTCTGGCTCCACATCCCATTTTGCTCCTTCAGGTTTTGTCTGCCTCTCTGTCCTTCCCTCCCCCTCTTCCCCGTTCTCTCTCCCTTCATCTCATTCTCTCTCGCTCTTTCTCTTCTCCTTGTCTCTCCTCATGTGGCCTTATCATCCCACCTCCTCCTTTTCTCCAACCTCCCGCTGGTCCTGGGCTCCATGACCTGTCAGTGGAGAGGAGACTGCCCGTGTCCCAGGCTGATAAGGCAGCTAATTATCCAACACTTCACACACCAGGGGAAGTGGATCGGCCAACAGACAGCCACACACATACAGAACTATATGGGCTGCAAAACACTGTCAGACATATGCATACACCACTAGCATACAACACAACACAAATTATAACAGTAGATAGATAGATAGATAGATAGATAGATAGATAGATAGATAGATAGATAGATAGATAGATAGATAGATAGATAGATAGGCAATTGTTCAAGACTAAACCATAAAAACGGTTCAAACTAAATATTTTGGTCACAAATACACAGAGGCCCCTCTTCTCCACTCCTGCATCATCCTGTTGTAACTGAAAGCTGGTTGAAAAGTCTCTGGCATATCTTGGCAGCAATTTAAGGAGCTGAGCACTCCAATCCGGCCTCCCAGTCTCCCCATTTGATGGAGCAGAAATGAGCACTTTGGTGCTCTTTCTGAAATGTTCAGATGCACCGTTGGTGGAGGGAGAGGTCCAAATTCTGTAATGCTTTATTTTGAAGTTTGCTTCAAGTAGTGGCCAAATGGTTGACACGGTGTGTTAGAGGACAATCCAACCAGGCAATATTATGCCTTTTCCTATTTTTTCTTGTCCCTCTACATAGCACATAAAGCACAGTTTTATGTCCTAATCTTTCACTGTGGCGATTCTGATTGTTGGGGTAAAGTATAGAATAAAACCTAGCATAGGAATGGGACTCTGACAGTGTCTTGATGCTGTGTGATCAATTGCTGATGTAGCTACAAGCTTTGTAGCTTTTTCTTTTAATTATAATTATAATTATAGTGAACAACAGAGGAAGATGAAAAGTTCAACATAGTAATGTTCACTATTTGATAAGATACCTTTTGACTACTCAGAAAGTCAAGTTAACTATTGCATGGACTAAAATTCATTTACTGTAGAGCTTCTAATTGGCTTAGCATGGAATGCTGAGCAGACGCCATATTTATACTTTTTAGACTTAATCAAATTACATTGGGAACTTTATGTGTTTATCACATCGTTCCCAACACCCTAGAGTGTCTTCAGTAATTTGGCTCAGATACATTCCACCTACTCAAAGAGGAGAGTGAGGACTAATGTCATTTCGAGGGGATTATTGTGATCTTTCAACACATCTTTGGGGGGTTAAGCATGTTGTTAAAGAGAGGAAGGGAAGAGCAAGAAAAGTGATAAAATCCCACCATAGAGCCTCTGTTTTAACTTTCACATTTTCTACCCTCTCTCTCCTCCGATTGCTCTCATTTCTCCCTCACAGCACCAAAAGCCACATTATGTGCTTGTCAAGATGGATAAACCCCTCAGCCAAACGTTCAGATGAAAACAAATAAGTAGGAGACGTTCATGTAATCGCTTCTGCCAGAGAAAGGCTTTAAGAAGAACATAAACACTTTCTGGAAATGTGCCTCGCATGTACTAATTCCCTCACGCTTTTGTTTGAGTCTCATTCAACTTCAGGACCATTTCATACTGCGCCATGATGAGATGTCACCATTGGAGACACGCTTAAAACTACTTTGTAACACGGTTAGCAGCACCGAACAAAAATATGAGATCATATTACCTTGCTGCTTGTAAAACTGTCATGATTATATTCTGCGGAATTAAGAAAAGAATTCTTTAATTAACCTGGCTGAGATTACGAATGTGGAGACGACAGAAAAAAAATCAAACTGGGGAACTGCCATTACTTTTAAGAATGATAAAACTCTGAGTGCCTCATTATCAGGTCATGGATGCTCTTTGTTTGTAGTGGTGTGTTTTTCTATGGCACGACTGGATCCTTTCACATGAGAAAAGTCCCCCAACTGTCACTACACTCCCACAATCTTTCCATCCAACCCTGCTAGTACAGTTCCCATGGTGGTCCTTGGACAGCTTACAGACTAGCGTTGCAACTGCCTCAGTCAGATAGGGAGGTTTCTTAAGTCGCCACACCAGAGTGTGACTTCAAATCCTTGTAGAGGACCATGGAGATTAGAGTTATTGACCCACAAAACATTTTCTCTTGTGTGGATCTTTAAGCATAAATTATACATATTACTTTAGGGTAAGTGAGCACATCTGGATTAAGCCTCAATTAAATAAAGGTGGTCTGTTAAAAAACTATCAGATTGGCATGAGCGGCTGGGGGTTCAGTACCTTATTTAAGGCCCACAGCTTTCTCCTTTGTCCATTTTACCCCGCAAAAATTGTATTCTGCAGCAAAAGTAATACAGAAATAGCCGGCAGGGAGAGAGAGAAAAAGAGAGAGAGACACACATACACACACAGAGAGAGAGAGAGAGAGAGATGGCTTGGTGAGTTGAGAAAACATACAGTGACCAAAAGGATGCTGAAAAGTTTCACAGTAAAAGCTCTCCTCTTGTTAAATATTAAAGTGATAGGACAGGCAACTTTCCAACTGCCCTGCGTTTCTTATACTCACTCAGTGTACATGCAGTACATCAAGTCAATATCTCTTCAGAATCCCAGCCTGAAACTAAAAGGTCTGTGTCTTTGCCTTGCCTCAGTGCTCACAATTAAAGCTTTACAGCAATGTCTGTTTCAGCTAAATGTCACATCTATATCAACAAATCAAGTAAACCTTACATGACTTTTAACGCTAAATCTACAATCATTTTCTGTTTATACAATGAAATGGAGCAGCTCGAGAATCAATTTCTCAGCAGCAGTCAGATGTCTAAAAAGAATAATAAGTCCATGTGATGTGGTTGGAATTTTAAGGAAAACCGTAAAGCCTGGCAATGGCTAAATCCAAAAACTAACACTCGGCTTGTTAAAAGGGAGCATTGAGAAGCCGATGCTTTGGACTAGCCTGATTTCAAAGTGATGTAATACACACAGAGCATAAATAGCAACTGGATGAAGGGCTGTGGCCATGACCTCTGTGTCTAGGGAACTGATTTTCATAGTAACTAAACACCAGCGAAATGTCTTCCCTGGAATGAGCCAAGCCAGAGCACCGACCTTCCAATAAAAGGGATCGGGGTACGTAAATATGCTGAACAGGAAATAATATTGGTGATGTAAAAGGAAACTGCACAAAACTGTACTGATGACCTCTTTAATTTCCTCTGAACTACATTTCATCTGTCCCTTATTAATGTATTGACAATATTCTGGAGGGCACATTAAATAAAGAAATATATATACTATGTGTCTCACTGTGAATCCGTGCAATTTTAAAGAGCTGGTAAAAAGCTTCTTTTCGAGTCGGGCAGAGCAACTGCATTAACCTACTGAACCTAAGATTACCTTTGGTTAATATGATACAATACTCTGCTTTCCCAACACAATGACATTATCGTGTACTAGAAGTGTATTTCAATGTGAACATTTACTATGATTCAATTCAGTTCAATTACTCCTCGGTAGGACAGCCAAAGGATCTGAGCTGTGGACAGCCATGTAAGCCTGGTTTTAGGCCTGTGGCGTGTTAACTAAAAAGCAGACAGAGCATGTCAAGCCTGTGGGCCAGCTGGCAGGACTCTAGTGTTTGTGTTGTGCTAGTTGGGATGTCAGAGCTAGAGTCGGCTGAAGGGGGCTGGAGAGGCTACAGGAGGACCAGGCCTCCTCCAGATTTGGCTGCTCTGACTAAATGGACCAGATCAATCACATTGGACGGCCCTGTGACAGTGAGTTAAGGTTCTGCGGCACGGCACAGCGTTTTTGGACACAGCGGCCCTCAGCAAGGCTGGCTAGCTTGCTGGCTGGCATACGCACGAAGCCGTTGCTCTCGCTTTCCTTGGGCTCACCAAGCAGATGGCGATGGCAAGGACGGAGGCAGCGAGCCTGCCGTCAATCCCAAGCCCCCATCCATCCAGAAAAAAGTGATGAGAGAGATTAGGGTGTGGGAGATGTGGAGAAAGATGGTGTGTATGGAGGGTGGACGTGTGTCAGCCATGTCCAGGCACCCACAGCTAGGCAGGGCTGGCCTGGCCTAAGGCTGGTTCTATGAGGCGTGGCGCTGGATAGTGGTTTGGGGATACAGTGGCAATAGAGGTCCCAGACAGTGGTGCAGTATGGTAGCATGTCTGAGGTTTGCCTGGCACAATTTCTGTCGGAATATATGTGTGTGTGTGTGTGTGTGTCCCTAGAGTAGTGCCAGCACTGTGTTTGGTGGCATTCAGAGATGGGGCAGGGCTAGCCTCATGCTGAGACACTCAAGAGGCAGAGTTGGAGGAAAATATGACCTACATTGCCATAAGGGAGGGAGAATGCTTAGCTTTCACAATGTACACAAACGCAATCTTACTTTGTGTGCACCATAAGTATACGACATGTACAATTCTATTCTCTATAGACAGGCGGCCTACATTTTTCCATAAAATATATTTTAAAGATGACTTGTTTTCTGTATAGTTGTTCACTATATTAAATATTGTTTTCATCAGTAGCACCAGTTTGTAGTACTGGTAAAATATACATGTTAGAGTATGACCTGATTTTCAGTAAGTGTCTATATCCAGATCCATTGGGTTTCATTGTTTACGCAGAGTAAATTATACCATATAGGAGAATATAGTTATACCAGATGGTGTCCCTTGGTGAGTAGCCTGGCAAAGCTTGCAATCTATACTGTTGGACGGTGCATGTAAAACGCCATAGGCATTTTCTTCTTAATCCAGATTTCATCTGATTCCTTATTGTGTTAAAAAAAACTGTGGTGGCGTGGGGGGCGGGGTGGGGTGGGGTGTATTGGCTTGTCACACTGCTTTGTTTACTTGCTGACAATGAATCCTCCCACTTATTTCTATGCAAGTGGCAAAGAGTGTTATATTTTTTATTTTTTCGGAGACGCCAAAATGCTCCCACATATTCTATTACAGAGGTTTCTGCGAAAAGCTGCAATATATTCACTATTCAAGATGCTTTGCTGTATTTATTGATTCTTCTATAATAATGTTGTCAGAATTGATTTTAATTATTATTCAATCGATGTGCTTCAAGAGAATCTAATCCAGCCATTGAGCCTCCATCAGTCCTTTCAATGTGCAGTACATCTGTTTGGAATCATTAAATGGACTGAAATGAATGCCATTATGAAATGATTTTAAACCATGCATAGTGGTTATAATATTGAATCCTGGTAATAGTTCTGGCCCACATTAACTTGCATACTGGCATATATGATATATCCAGAAAAGAAGGCCAATGCAGACAATTTAAAGGAACACCATAAGAGCACTTATATAGACTGTTTCTTGAATGTACATTAAACTTTCAGAACAAAGCTGTTATTGTTTTTACACTTTTTTCCCCCTCTGTAGTTTGAAATCCAATTGAGACCCTATGGAAAAGTATTTAACTCATCTCCCCCAATAGCCTTTGATGATGACCAGCACAAACCGATGGCTATTAAGGCACATTACAAATATTTATCAGAACGGTCACAGCCGCCTGTGTCTCGCCATGCTCTGGACACTGTCACTAATTGGAGATCCTTTTTTGTTATCACTCCTCTCTAGGTGGTTGAAATGTAAACAGGCCGTTATGAAAGTGCCCTTATGGCATGGAGGGAAGCAAGCGAGGCCACTCTGGCACTTACACGGTATGCCTTATAAATAAGTAATGGTACTGGACGTGTAGCGGTTAGTCATAGAGGAGGAAGGTCTGCGTATCAACCCCACCTCTGTTTGCCTTGTACATATTTCATAAGATGCTTGGGTGGAGAGAAGTCGGAGGTTGCGGGGCATATGGGAGGGTGGTTGAAATAAAAGGCAGCTCACACAGACTACTCTCTGTTCACTATCATGGGTCTGTTACTATTAATAATACCAAGTGTCCTCTCCCTCTCTTCTGATACAAGCTCATGGTGTCTTTTCTCCACCCCGCCTTCCTGTATTTGACAACAAAATAGAGCCAGCTGCCGTTGTGTCCACTGTAACCCAGGGAGAACACAGTACAGGTTGCACAGTGTTAGTTTTAACAATTAAGACAATGTTTCCTTTACAGACTCCAGATGACCATTTCCTCCAGGGCTCTGATCAAAGTTGGCGTGGAAAGTACACACAAGCTTTCACACTTCAGTTTCTAGACTGAGAAATGAAACAGTGTAAGTCATATAACCATAAATGTGTCTGCTGTTTTGACAAAAAAATTCAGGGTGTTCAGTCTGTTTTTTTTATTATTATTTGCATTCATTTGTAAGAAATGAGCTTCAGAACCATTTTTATTAGGTAAGTGAGCTTTGGTTACAGTGGCATGTATTGATTAGAAACTGCAGGGGCTAGTTGATCTTCTTACTTCATGTTGCCTATTAAATGGAGCAGCAGATGAATCAGCTGGAAAGTCACTAATGATTCCCCACCAATCAATGACCTTCATGTCTTCATGATAACATAATGGGGGTCATGTTATCTGAATAGATCAGGATCCTGTTTACTGTTTACTCTGCTGCTCAAAAAACACCTTGAATTATTGATTAGAAGGAAGGAGGAAGTCCTTCAGAACAATATTAACCAAATAATGCTTAACAGAAGAGCACAAGCACAAACAAAATCAAATTTGACAACCTCCATGTTTAGAAATATAGCTTGTATTCCATATATTTCCAATAATGAAAAAGAGTGCCTTCTTTTCACAGTCTCAAACTCCAGTGTTCTCATACGGTACGTATCAGCATGATAAATGACTATGCTACCGATCAATCCCAGACAAAAGCATGCTCTCATACAAATGTTGATCTTGAATAATGTTGAGGATAGTATTTCCACCAGAAGAGTGGAGCAGATGGAGCATGGACATGCCACATATCTGAAAACCTACTCTAAGTAAAAGTGCTCATCTAGGCCACAGCTTCAATATCATGGGCCACATTCGTACACACAAGAACCCCAAGTTTCCTTTTTCCTTCCCTCTCTTCTGGGTTGACTTTGTTGAGTCTTTAACCTCCAGTTTCCCACCTGCCAGTTTTCCACTGATCAAAGCCAATTCAACTGTACACACTTGGAGTGTATTTTTGCCAAAGGAGTGAGTGAGCTTACCTGACTTACTCAACTGTGTTACAGAGGCAAATGTATTTTTTCTTTATAAAAGCACACAATCAGTGAAGAGTACCTAACCTGTTGCCAGGTTACTGCTAGCCTGCAAGCACTGCCTGCACGACCAAAGACAGATAGCTAGCAGAGCCTCAGCAGCACACCTATAAATATAAAGTCTACAGCTCTTGTCTGTTTGCAGTTCTCTCCCCCTTCTTTGGAGGGGGTTAATGGGAGGCAATGGTCGCACAGTCTGTTGCCAAGGGCAAGTAAGCCTCAGGCCACCACACATCTGACTGCCCTATGTCTGTGTGTCTGGATATGTGTAACTGACCAGTATATGGCCAATGTGGGATTTAAACCTCCTCTGAGAACAAACACTATCAGACTAACTAATGCTATAAGCTGCAAGCTACTTCCCAAAGTACATATATGCTGCACAAACAAGGTGATTCTTTTAATGTCCTCATAAGTTCAGGGGTCATGTGAGGACATCCTATTCAAGCATGTAATTCAGTTACAAAATAATTTTGTTTGTGCAATTCAGCTAGCATAGACCTGTCTGCATCTTATTAGAGATTATCAAAGCTGATATGTTAGGACATAATGTTACCAGAAGTGTTAGTTTAACTACAAGTAAAGTGTTGTGAAAATTAATGTATGATGGTACTGTACTGTACCTAGCGTTGAGTTATGTGGGTCAGACATTGTGCTCCTGGGGGCCAATTCCAGCCTGCAGCTGAGGGATTTGGCTGAGTCAGCATCTCCAGTCCACTCTCTGGGACCAGGATGCAGTGCTGTGTTCCGCTGTGACTAGGCAACCAGCCTCAATGTTATGTGCACACATGCGACTGCTGTGCCTCTCTCTAATTTAAGTCTGGCTGTGTCCCACTTTTACCTCATGCAGTCAGGACAATGCAGCTATACTTCATAGCATCAGTCTACAAAGGTGACTTATGCAAAGAAAACAATAGAGCATCCAGTTTCACTCCTTCATCCAATTTTTAGTTGCTGCTGCGATCTCTTCTTTTATTCTATTTTTCCTGATATTAAGATTGTTTGTATTCACATTTAACAGTTTATTGGCATGTGTAGAGTCATGTGTCATTTAGAATCATATGTTCTCTAATTTACTTAGATTTAAATACATTTGATCAAGTCCTGTGGAACTAAAATGATCTCTCACCTTTTTGTCTAACTAGATGTCTGGTTCACTATAAGATCTCTTAAGGGCAGTGAAAAGTCAGCCATGTCGTTCCCATGTCCCTCACTAGTCCTCAGTTATCAGTTGATATTTTAACACACAGTGTTTTTGACGTTTTACATATCAAATATATACTCACGTCCAGTGACAAAATATGATTTATAGCTAGGAAGGAATACAACCATCCAGTGGTGTAAATCCAAGATCTTAAATTATGTTTTCATAATTAAAAATGCAAAATATGTTAATTATAAACTTTTTTACAGTAGATGTCGGTCGCTACAGAATTTCAAATCAAATAAGAAGTATTGTCTTGAGCATGCAGAGATATGAAAGGGGCTGACCAGGGCCGGCTGATATATAGAGCTCAATTCTTAATGCTGGGGATGACAGAGGACTAAGATGTTAGGGTCATGCAAATGGATATATTGTGTTCAGTAGTTCGCCCTGCCAACATTGTGATGAATAATAAAGTTTTATTCATTCTCTCCATCTGTTGTTCCATGTGACAAAACCTCACACAGACCTTTCCCCATTTCTTCTTTATGATAGGATACATGCAGGCATCAGGGAAGTCCAGAAAAAGGGCAATGCTCAGAGCAGTGCTTGTCGCTATTTCTTGGGAATCAACAACACAGAAGTATGGGCAAGTTGCACAGACATTGTACTGCCTATGTGAGGAACCAGAGACACATGGCAACATTTCCATAAACTCAGCTTAGTGGCTCTTTTCAGAAACCATATTAAAACTGACACCATGGAAACAATGCCGCGTGTTAGAACTGTCAAAATAAATTAACTAATGAACTCTACTTTATTAAAAAACAATAATAACAGTCTTTCATCAACCACTTTCACTATGTTCTCTTGGACACAAATATGTTGGACATCTCTGCTCTCTCTTTCTGATCAGACGGTGCCACATTATACAGATATTACTTTCCTTCAGAAAGGTTACCGTGGATACAAGGCTATTACTTAATCGCTCAGCTTGTGGCATTTTGAGCCACCACAGGCTGCCCCTATAATTACTCAATTCGCACAATTCCATCCATTGCTCTTGTTCAGCTGTGATTTGAATAATTGTACAGTGAACCATTTCTGAGCCCAGTGGAGTGCCTTGGCTACTGTTATGGGTCATTGTGATTAAGAGGTAGTGAGTAATTGTGGGAGCTTTTGGAGTCAATTGAGGTTGATAGCATTGGCGATTATTGGCCATCTGTCTCTCTCGCTGAATCAACACATTGATTATGATGGACATCAGGGAATCCTAGGGTTATATAGTATTGTTAGTCTTTTCTAAATCTAACAGGGGGACTGATATCTGCCATTATGTAGACGCTAACTGTCTCGGTCCTTTTGCAGGCTGTTCCAACATGGCCACAGTCAGATTTCTAAGCCCTAAACAATATTTTGAACATAATAAACACGCCAAGTCTGTTTGGAGTGAATCAAGACAACAGCAAGCAGCAGTGTTTCATTACATTTCATTTACAACTGCTGCTCCATCAGCATGCCTTTATGGGCCCCAGAACTCCTTTTTGTGTGGCTTTGCTATTGTATACTTTTTGGTGTGTGTGTCAACAGCTCACATTTCAGAGGCCACTCGCTTTTACAGTAACTCCTGATGACAATTCCCTGGTACACAAATTGCATACACATTTGTTTTCCCAGCCCTCCCCACAGGAATAACAATTTGTTTCACCCACCATAAACACAATGCCATAATAAGGGCTCATTATGAGGCGACCAGATTCATTTTTTTTTCTAACAGGAGAAAACGCTCGGGAGATTTAACATGACAGCTCCCTTACAAGGGTAAACATTTGTCTTTGATGCATTGCTGAATTTTTACATGTGGTATGTTCCAATATCATTTGCCTGAATTATTGGGTGGAAAAAAAAGGATGTGTGTGCTTCTCCTCTGATGAGAGATGAGAGTCATTAAGCACTTGATTCAGTTCCTATGGTTACATCTTAAATCAGTCTTACGCTGGGTGATGTCGTGGACCAAGTAAATGGTAAAATGTTTTTGTCTCCCTATATTAGATGTATGCACTGCATGTATGACTGCTTGTTAGGTGAATTATGATGGGATTGTAACGTGACAACATAGAATCCAAGTAACCTAGATGTAGTGAGTGGTAAATGCTCTTGGAGACTTGGAGGTCTTTAGTCGATGGAAAACCAGAGAAACTGGCGCTTTTCTTTTGCACCCCCTCTGTGCCTTTGTCTTCCTCTAAGCCCTTGGTAGTCCTCAGCAGACAAGAGCAAGAGGCCGCTTGCTGTTAATGCTCTTCAGTGGAGAATTTATTTTAGCAGGGATACAGTGCATCAAGCCAAAGTGAAGACTTCCTGACCCACAATCTGCTTAAGCCTCGATCAAGGGCACAGTGAGTTACGGCTCCCCAAAGCATGGTGTTGTGGAGAGGAGCATGGAGGAGCAGAGGTCTGGGGAACAGCGAGGCGCGTGGCAATCGATTTCTCCTTGGGGGAATCCAACACAGACTCTGTTGTCGCCTTACTGACTTCTAGCTTCCACCTCTCTCTGCCCTCTATCTTTTTCTCGTCACCCTCAATCTATTTATTCATCCTCTCTTTCGTCTGTCTCACCGGCTCTTTCTCACCTTACTCAGGCCCACCTGCCAGCTTCAGGTCTGGGAGGGTTACTCCACAGTATCTGCTTTCTCGAGCCCAAAAGCCTGAGCCTTGTGTCTCTGGCCTGACCCAGCCCTAATTAAACACAATTACATAAATCCCACGGACTCCAGTGTAATCCTCTGGACTGCAGCAGGAGCAAGAGAGAGCACAAGCAAGAGAGATAGTCGAGGGAAAGAGGGAGTCTTGGCAGGAGAAGGGACAATACATCCCTGCAGAACAAAGCCAAGCAGAGCGTCTAATGTATCAAACACATGGATTAGCGGTTAGCTGGGTGAGCTGGGGCTGAGCGAGAGCCTGCGGTTTCAAGCTTTCTTGGAGGCTGACTTGGCCCAGTGAGAGACAGGGGCCCCCGGTTAGTCTTGTGGGAGGCCGAAAATCCATTTCTGAATGTGTAAATTGACAACTGTATAAAGATAAGTAAATACATCATAATTCTGTCCTGGAGGATTTATTTTAGTTTGAAAAGACAGGTGCCGTGATTATTAGTTTTCCACATTCATCTGACCAGAATCCCATGATGAAACATGGAAAAAGGGAAAGACTGAGAAATAAAGTGGGACTGCAGATCTACTCATGCCATGCTGAACAGAGGCACACTTCTTCTTCTTCTTCCACTTTCACTGAAAAGTAACAGTTGTACAATTCTTGTTTTTCAAGTAGGATACAATATTATCTCTCTGCAAAACTTGACTAAACAAGGCCCCAGCAGAGATGTTTTTGGACAGGCATTTTAGAAACAACTTAGGTATTCAGAACAATTTGATAACAAATTGTTCACACAATACCAGTAACTGTGAGCCTGCTTCTTACGATCATCTTCTCACCTCTCCTATTGTGTTACTAAGCCTGCAATATTTTCATAACCGTGGAAAGATAATCTTGCACTTGACTCCCAGTATAGAGTCATTTCACCAGACCCACTTTTGGCCATGTATTATTCACGGGTATTCAAGCCCCACTCTGGCCCAGGGAGGAAGTGCTCTCTCCCAGTCTCAGTCACAGGATATCAGCCTCTAATTCATTATTCAACATGCTGGAGCAAGGCCACTCAGTCTAACTCACTGAGATGCCGCCCGGACAGGAGAGGGGCTACAGAGGCTGGTCTGTGGCCTCCGGTGATTTCCCTTTTTAGTTGGATGGACGGACGGACGGAGGTGGAGGTAGATGAAGGTGCATCCTATCCAGGTTTCAGATCTAGTACAGGAATTTATGCTGTGTGTTGCCCAGCAATCACAGTTGTTTACTCACCTGATGAAGACAATGATGATGCCATTAGAGACTCTGATGATAATGATGATGCAGCTGTGGCTGCTGCTAAAAACGATAGCAATGACGGCAGTGACGATAACACTAATGTAACAGTGAAAAATGTTATTATTAATATATACAATGTTTCCCATCTTACTGCTGTGTCTTTACTTCTTCTGCATCTGCAAAATCATTTATCAGTGTGAACTCAGTAAGATAAGAATAAGAATGCAAGTTTGAGTCTTTAGCATTTTCCTTTGTAATCATAAGGTGTCACACAGGAATTCAGCAACATGTCTGCTTTATCATGTTGTTATTTGTTTCAGGAGGGAGGTGGTCATGACGCTGCTGCAGGTTTTACTGATATTTCCTGATGTGATATAAAATAATGCAGAATATTAGAGCTTTGCTTCTCTCAAGAATTCCCCTTTATGTTATGTTAAACATATTAGCACACTTTCATACAAAACTCAACACTTCCTGTTTACCCCATTCCGATTCTTCCACGGTTCTGATGGATTCAACAATAACTATAAATTGATAATTAACAGGCTGTGTTGGTGAACCTCATATCAATCACACAAATTAACTCAAAAGACCTTTCTAACACTGCGCTGTGATATTGTGACCAGAGTTTCTGCAAGGAGAGAGAAAACAAAAAGGATCACATTTACTGTAAAACTCCAAGTTGGATCAACGAACAAGTAAATACCATCAGACACATCCTGTCATGGTGTGGCACACATTCTTCAGGAAAGCATAAACAACATTTTCCTTTTAGAAATGGGCTATAACAGCGATCTCTGAGATTCAGTACATCTTCTCAGCACATTTAACCTTGTTAGACAATAACACCGCCTAATCTTACAGAAGGTTTTCTAAACACTGCTTTTCTGCATTCTGTATCTTTCCCTTCTTTTTTACATTAAACTGCTTTCTCACTGCCAAGCAATAGCACCATGAAAAAGCAATAATACACTAAAGAGACAGTAGACAGATAGACTTGTTGGTGTCAGGATTGGCCGGGTACGGAGGAGGGAAGGAGGGACCCAAACGCAGATATCCAGAAATCATAAAATCCTTTAATGAATGGTACAACTGAAAAGCACAGTAAGGCAACAAGGGAGTTAACGTCAAAAGGGGCTAAGGACCCGAGAATCATCACACGTACAACGACGGACACATAGACACAGAGAAACAAGCAACTGAACACACTTAAACACACAGGACACTAACGAGGGATGAACAACAGGTGAACACAAGGGAACAGGTGAAAACACTTTAACAAACAGGGAGACACGAGGGTGGCTGAGACAGGACACAAACTCAAACACAAGAGAACTAAGGCAATAATTCACACCTCAAAGAAAGCACGAGACAGGCAACAGAAAACGTGACAGTTTCTAGATATCTCCATCTATACAATATGCATCTATATGAATAAATAATAAGCATGACAGATCGATTAAAAACATTAACGGCCTCGAAACTGAAAGTTTCAATTCCAAATTTATAGTTGTGAGGTAGAGAAAAGTGGCTGAGAGGTCACATTTGAGGGCTTGGAAGAAAATCAATCAGTGTGAATTAGGTCAGTGCCACAGAGGTCTCGGGAGGTGGACGACAGCAGGGAGAGTTTCTGGTTTTGGGTCATCTGTGCCCCTGACAGAGTGAGCTGTAGACCAGTGGGCAAACAACAGACCACCATCAATTTCCATGCTTCCTTCCTGAGATTTTCCCCTCTTGCTTTTTTTTCTTTTTTTATAGAGCTTTGCTCCAGTGCATCACCATCATCTGTCATTCATCCTTGGTATCTCTCACTTCCCTTTCTCATTTCCCTTTATGCCCTATTATAATCACCCTCTCCATATTTTAATCACTCTACACTAAAACCATTAAACCTCATTTGTCCTTTGTTGGAACAATAAATTAAGTACATTAAAAAATCCATCCATCCATTTCATTCATTTTCAGACATATTTCCAGGTCTGAGTCATGTTGGGGAAGCCTGGATGCTTTTCTCAGCGATGCTCCCAGCTCTTCTGAGGAGATACTGGAGTGTTCCTGAGCTAGACAGGATAAAAAGAGTATACAAGAACATGGAGAGAAAGGACACACTGGCACAAAGGTTAGTTAGCAGCATTTGTCAACCATGTAGGCCTACATGGTCAGAGTACAGAGCAAAGCCTGCAAACTGAAATTTGAATTCTCACCTTTTGTGTAAGGAAATATAAATTCTGATGGCACTGTATTCATTGTGATTATTTTTCCACTCTTCAAAAGAGGATAAAACCATGTATAGATTTCTGAAAAACAGTGTCTAATATTTAGGCCTCATTGTGGGCATTTCCCATGGCAGCTGTTGACTGACATTTGAGAGCCAGTGTTGCTAGGAGACGTAGGAGACTGCCTGGCCAAAAAAAAAGTCACCACCTGGATTTAACTAAGCAAATAGGTAAGAGCCTCCCATTGGATAATTACTGAATGGGTGATTATGTTTCAGGTGGCAACAAGTTATTTAACCCTAACTGACGCAGTGAGAAGCTTCTCATTTCTTAAACAACCATATCGAAAGACACATCCTGTGGTCGTGGAAAAGATGTTACTCAGTTTCAGAAGGGTGAAATTATTGGCATGCATCAAGCAAACAGAACATCTAAGGAGATTGCTGAAACTACTGAAACTGGGTTAAGAACTGTCCAACACATTATTAAAAACTGGAAAGAGAGTCCAGATTTGACCCTGTTCCAGAGTGATGGGTGCATCAGAGTAAGAAGAGAGGCAGATGAAGTGATGCACCCATCATGCCTAGTGCCTACTGTACAAGTCTGTGGGGGCAGTGCTATGATCTGGGGTTGCTGCAGTTGGTCAGGTCTAGGTTCAGCAACGTTATGTGGCCAAAGAATGAGTCAAATGAGCCAAAGACCACAGAGTCCAGACCTTAACCTCATTGAGAATCTTTGGGATGTGCTGGAGAAGACGTTGCGCAGTGGTCCGACTCTCCCATCATCAATACAAGATCTCGGTGAAAAATTAATGCAACTCTGGACAGAAATAAATGTTGTGACATTGCAGAAGCTTATCGAAACAATGCCACAGCGAATGCATGCCATAATCAAAGCT
>JAVQJF010082408.1:0-14423 GCA_036023855.1 Gadopsis marmoratus | reverse complement strand
CCACCCCCCCCCCCCCCCCCCCCACCCCCCCCCCCCCCCCCCCCCCCCCCCCCCCCCCCCCCCAAAACCTACCAGATGACAAAGTCTAGAGGTGTAGAGTGACATTAAATCAGCAACTTATGTCAGAACAATCTAAACCACACACACAATCTTCAAACAATCTGAGGGCTCTGGTGCCGACACGAACCTTCAAAAAGGTGCAGGAGACAAAAGACTGACATGTGGATAAAAGAAACACGAGGAGGCTGACAGACCTCTTATTGAGGAAAAAGAGGAACATGAGGAAAATAAAAAAAAACACACAAAAGTTGTTTAATGAGGCTCCCTGCTAATCTACTAACGGCTCACAAAATATCCCTGCTGCAGAAAAGACACCCCACCTTATTAATTTTTGAATATATTTCTGTCCTTGTCCTAGAGAGCAAAAAGCTACACAACCTGCAGCTGAGCACATGAACACATGATGTCAAGGAAATCACTGTAACGCACCGACTGTGAGAGAAACTCCATCAAGTTGTGGATGACAAATGAGATCTTACAGAACAGAATGTAACTATTACCAAAGACGTATCAGATTAGGAGTTAGATTGTGTTTTCATAATGACACATTTTCTCTTCTAAAGGAAAGCAGGTGATTGTCACTTTGATAATAAATTACAATAAGACAAGAATCCTTTTAGGAACAGCTAATTAGTAGCATAACAACTTTGCTTAATTAATGTCACAGATGAAGCTTGAGAATCCTCCTCCCCCTTGAAACGATTAGCCACAATGGAAAATGTGCTAACAATAAATTACAGTTTGTCCGTTATTCCACAGTTGAGAAACTCAAGTCGTTAGATGTCGCCGTGCTCGTGCGATACACTTTGCGGCTATAAAGCTGGATGCTTTAAAATTTGAAGCTGCTGCACTTGTTCAGCACAGGTTCTGCAGTTCATTAGGCCCAAGATATCATATATAAATAACTATATAAATAGGTTTACGGTAGTTGAAACAAACTCCTTCTAGTGTGGGTGGTACAGGAGGAGGCGGGTTTTAGTTAACAACCAGGTAACCTCTCGCATGAAGTGACGTTCATCTTCTTGATACCTCCGGAGGTGTTAGAATTGAGCGAACAACTTTGAATTTGTTACATCTATTGCTATGTTGTGGTAATTAGCTCTGGATTTGGATCCTTTGAATTCACCAAGAATCGGAGGACTCTTTTGATCGTACTCTCACGTGCACTGGGCTGTTCTTTTTTTTTTTCCTATGTTGTGTCTTATTAGCTCTTTGGCTGATTTTTATGCCATCGCTTCAGATTTTCACAATTTTTCTATTTTTACCAAACTAGTACATTTTGCCAATTTTAGCAATCACCGCTGTGTTCTGCATAACATAATCAGAATTTGGCACTATGTAATTAACTAAAATCCCACAAACATCCAGCCTCAGTCTCTAAAAATTACCATAAACAATTTTGCTTCCTGATCCATTTTTAGTTTCACTGGAAATAAGATACAGTATTTTGATTACAAGTAAGTTCTTTAAGTAATCATGTTGTTTTAGAGCTGGCTTGCAATTTTTAGCCATACTCTAGGCACTGTCGGTTGGGTTACAACCTCCAGACAAACTACTTGCATTCCTTTCAGCCCCAGCTGTACTTTGTGTTTAGTAAAACAAATGTTAGCATGCTAACACAATAAAGGCAGATGGTGAACATGGTAATGTTGCGAGCAGCAGGAGTTAGCATGCTCATGTTATCATTTACTCTAACTATATATACATATGTATATTATTGTTTAATATTTTCACTCCATTTGTAAAAATGAATGTCACTTGTTTGCCAGACACAAAAATGTCTCTCTCAAAGAGCCTAAAGAGGAAAGTTGATGTGGAAAACCGCAGCTTTAATGAAGAATGGACTGATAAGTGTGCATTCATCATGCCCGCTTTCAGTAAAGCTACACCTGGATGCCTCAGTTGCAATGAAACGATCGGTGTTGCAAAAGAATACAATCTCCGGCGCCGCCATTACACAAGGCATGCAACTTTCAAAGAGTCTTAGCCTGAGCAGTCAGAGGACCGTCGCAGAACAATTACCACCTTGAAAGCTGGATATTCCCGAACGCACATCATTTTGGGGTTGGTAAATCATTCCTAATAAAATCATTTCCATCTCAGCTATTTTTTGGGTTGCTTCAAAAGGAAGAAAAAAGTAATGCTAGATATCCTAAATACCAGAGCACATGTTTTTCCTCCTCACATTTTCTGAATTCATTTATAATCTGCGGGCCAGATAGGAAGCTTTGGCAGGCCAGATGTGGCCCGGGGGCCTCCAGTTGACGAACCCCGCTGTAGACTCTTAGCGTTGTTTAGATATCAAGGCAATTTCATCTACGTAGCCCAAATCACAAATTTGCCTGAGAGGGCTTTACAATCTGTAACTACGCCACCTTCTATCCTCAGACCCTCGATCACAGCAATATATTACAAAATAACACAAAGATTGTCACATTTTAATGAAAGTTTCTTTCAAAAGCTGCTGCAAATCCATTCCTTTTGAGCACAAACGGTCTCTGACTGCTCAACATGTACATTTAACTCTATGTACCTTGATATTTTTGTCTGTTTTGAAACATGACAATTAAGAGACGTTTGAAAACATTTTGTAAAAAAATTAGATGTGAAGACTGAATTTGAATTTCAGCACCTAAAAGATACTCTTAACATTTCTGACTGATCAGCTCACTTTGAGCAGTATAATGTTGTTGATGGCAATTACAGAACTGTTTCTAAAAGAATGAGCACAATAGACATCCAATATTTCTCTTCCTTCTATCATCATGGCCAAAGTTTGTGCTATTGGGGAGAGTTCACATAACCTCATCGATGCAAATTATTAAATTTGACGGACTGTTACAGTACAACAATTCCCCAGCCGTCTGTAGCAAAGATCCAGTTGGCAAAAATGGAAATAAAATAAAAAACTCCTGCCAAAATATTCTGTTGTTACTGGCTCGTAGAACGTCTGAAAACATCACTTTGCTGAAGTCATTTCACATTTCACTGTAATGAGATCGGCAACATTATTTTCAAGCAATAAAACTCTGCTGTGCTCCTCTTTTTGTTTTTAACACTAACATATTCTTGTTCTTAGAGTTTGGTTTGACAAAATGAGTGAAGCAGTAGATTGGTGGTGAATATGTGGGAGAGTAGTATGGCTGTGCTTTGACAGGTATCCTACAACAGAGAGGAAAAAACCTGAGAAAAAATGTGACAGAATTCAAATACTTCTCTTGAGTAAGCTATAATTGTGTGCTTTTGTTAATTCACTCTTCATAATTCCCTCATTACAACTCTTGAATGGTGGTGATTAAACTTAAGAAATTCTTTCAACAGGCGTCTCTTTGAAATGAGTATCAATTAAGGCCTTTATTATTGGCTATTCTTTTTGACAATGGCAATTCACAGCACAACACTGACTGAGAAAATGATCTCCTTTAAAAAATAAAAAAAAAAAGGCGACTGTACATGCAAATAGGATGACCTCGGCTTTATTGGAAAATGAGCATATGGAGCGTCGCTTTGACTCTGAAATTATTACACGCATCCCTTGGTTGTGTTCCAGCGCTCACTATTGTTGCTTTGACAGAAAGCAGGTAGATCAAATAGTTGGCAGGTCGTTAAAATTTACTTTGATCCTGTCACGCTGCATCGTCTAGTAACGTAGTAAAACAATTAAGACATCATTTCAAATCCTGAGCCGCTAAGTGACTGGGAATTGCACTATACACTACATGACTATTTAGCTAAAAGGCATGAGCTAAAGTAGAGTTTAAGTACAAAATCTTTATGTGAGAAAACTTCCTCGAGAATACTTCTTCTGGAACGCTTCCTGTTGTGTTTCAGCCAAACTCTGAGCCTTGGAGAGGAAAACAACGTTACCGTTTTCTTGGCAAACGCGACAGGTTAGAAGCAAGTTGACATTCAATCTGTTTCCCTATCATAACCAGCATGTTTGTTCACAATTGAGGTAGAAAAAAAGATACATATGCCTGTAATTACTGTAACCACAGGCAAAAGATCATCGCCAACCAAAATCATTTCAGAGAGACATGAAAGAAAACACTTCAACGTGAGACGCCAGGGGAGGAGATGGGCGGCCTTTCTCATAGCGCAGGATGTTAATTGATTTAGTCTATCATGAAGTATGGAACATAAACATGCCGCTTTTTAAACAGACTATTAAGATGTCTTCAAGTAGACCTTTCAGTTTTTCTGCAGTGTTTAATCTACTGTAGCTTTGGAGAGAATGACAAATAAACCTGCATTTTTCAAAAATACTGAAAAGAAAACAGCCTTTTGCCTTGTGGTCAGTATTCACTCCTCAGTGTACCTCATGTGATTAACATGTATAGATCAGGTGTTTTATTTCCAGAGTTGAGCCTGCTTGGTACCCCCGAGAGCCCTAAACTCACAGAGGAGCCGAGTCAGGCTTTATCAAGTCCTTATCAGCGATTACAGCGGCAACCCCCGCTGAATGATCGTTTATTAGATCGCCTCACCGTTAAGGTTCAGGGCACAATGATCTTAATTACTGCTTTAATGGGTGTATAAGCAAAAGCCCAGTGTAGTTCAGCAGTGTCAGTGGCAGCTAAATAAAGGGCCATTTCCCTGGCTCCCAGCTCTTAAAAGGCACGTTTGAAGCGGTGGTGTGATGAAAGGCTCCAAATGAAGGGCAGGGGGGAAAAAAAAAAGAACAATAACAAATTGACATCTCTTTTTGGAGAATTATACCACGGGGGAAGGCATTCTCCCATCCTTAATCACTATAAAATGGTTTAACATGACATGCAGAGGCTGGCAAATGATCAAATCCTGACAGGAGGACAAATTGCAAACAAAATGAGAGATCAAGTTTATTAGAGTGCCGCCTCTGGGAAATGAAAATCTTTAATTCTCTTTTTACATTGACATTTATTTGGCTGGCATGAATAGCGATGTTCACACACACACACACCGATTCTGCTGCACCGACTACTGTAACTGCTCCACTGCAATGATAGCACAGTCAATGACATTTATCATGTTTGCCTTTGTAGATGACATCTGAAACACATTGTCTTTCATCCCGCCTGCATTCATCATGTATTTTATATAAAGTTCACAGCGGCACACGGCTCTGTCTTCATGCAGGAGCAATGAGAGACGCAGGCAGGAATTATACATCACCTCAACACAATGGATGGATTCTTGTTCTTTTTAACTGTCGGGTTTCTGCTCAAAGATTTCTTTTCAAATTCTCATGAAAGGAAATGCAGTTCCAGGAATTCTTGTGAAACGCAGCTCGCTGCACTGAGCATGTGTTAAGATTTTTTCGTATGTTATTTTTGCATGCATTTGGCATATGTGACATACTACTGCATATTGTTGTTTTAAAAATATTGCTATTATTAATAGTGTGACGCTAACCGTTTCATGCAAAGACTAATCACAGAGAATATGCCATGGTGACATTATCTTACTTACACATCCAGCAGATATAAAGCAACATTAGCATTCATTTAGAGCTGCATTTGTGTCTTTTAGCTCTGATTTTGTTCTCCACCAACTCCTGAGCGACAAATCTGGCTCTTTAGCTGTTAAATGCTACACTATGGTCACCAGCTGGACGCTAACTTTGTTTGTCTGCCATTTGTTGGGTCAGGTAGAATATAGTAGGTTTATCAGACCTTATTGCTGAGACAACACGGATGAGAGAATGAACTACAACATTAAAGCTGTGGCCGTAAAACCAAAACGCTAAGTTGAAAGGCGCTAAAAACCATCATCAATCCACACAGGTATTTTATCAGTTATCATATATAATATTGATTAATGCCACTTTAACCTATATTATACCAAGAGAGTCTCCTGAGAGTCCTGGACAAAATGGTCTGTAAAACACTTTACAGACAAAAAGAAAAGAAATCCCAATAGAAAATGCAGAAAAGATACGATTAATTACTGACTGTTTAATAGAGCCGTCAGTGACATACTGTACAAAGCTTCAGCTTGTAAATACTCTTGCCAGCAGTATGAAATTGAGGACACTGGACACATGTGAAGAGCATCCTGCAGTGCTAACAGTCCTGCTGTAGCTGTGCTTCTCTGCAGTCCCCAGTGATGAGTGATATGTTGGAGTCTTTACCTGAGGCCATCTCTCCCCGTGCACGACTAGTCTGAACTGCAAGGGCAATGAGGAGAGACACCCTGTGGCTCCAAACAAAGCCAAAGGCTCCCAGCAGTAATCGGAAACTATCGTCTCTCCCCACAATGCTTAAACCTGCAACCCCTGCTCAGTTATTATGACACTGCCTTTTAATGTCCCACTAACAAATGTGCCCTGAATCAGAGGAAACTGGACTGATTTGAGGACCAACACTGTCAGCCCTCTCCTCAAGGTCACTCTGCCAGCATTTTAGAGGGGGAAAAAAGAGCAGGATGTAAGAGTTGAAGCATTCAAAATTGCTGAGGACTGGCCTGGAGTCTGTCCAAGACAAAGTTAGAAGTACTTCACAAATCAATGCCTGCTCCCTGCATCCCCCCACACTTCTTTTATGCTCTGAAATGACAGAATGTAGTGCAAGCATTCTTTTTTTTTTTTTTTAACATCTGGTGTCAATTTTGCAGGTTAACTTCAAAGAAATTACTGATAGCATTCAGCTCTCTTCAGTCGGCGACCTACCATGTATTTAAGGCTGCATTCTGCAGTTGTGAGATATGATGTTAAAGTGAAGGGTAAAGATGTCCAAAAGGGGCCAAAGTTGGGATGGCTTCTGGTGGTAGTTAAGTGGAAATATGTGTAGATAAGCAGACAAAAATGCAAAACAAAATGGCCTACCAACAGTCGCAACAGTGTCGTCCTTGCCCTGGGTGAAGACCACCACTCGCTGCCTCTTCGTGTTCTCCTTGGGGAGGTTCTGGGTCTTCTTTGCAATCTCCGCAATGTCATCTGTCTGTGAAAAAACACCAGACCACTCGGTGAGTATGTTAAGCTGAATGAATGCATTATGAAGAGCAATATCCGAGGAGTTAATCAAAGATCACAAGTGTGACTGAGAGAGGTCAGATTTTTCCAAACCGGGCACACGGTTCAAGTGATAATGAAACCAGAAGGGCGACGAAACCGTTTTCGGGAAAAAGAGCAAGACGAGCACTCAATGATGTTTCCATGCAGGTACAGAAGGCCTGTAAAATATTAGAATGTCATATTCCCTAAGTGAGAGGAAAATAAACGTGTGAAGATACGCTGTTGTCAGATAAAGCTACTTCTGCGTGCTGAAGGGATAGGTGGTGCGTGTACTGTATCATTCTCTTCCCGAAACAGCCATCTCTCCTCAGCATCTGCACAGAATGGATATTCTCGCCTGGAGACGACAGAACTCTCCGGAGTGCTTGCCTTTGATCATGAGAGGGATAAAAAAACCCACACCTGTCAGTGCTACTTTATTATTAACTCATCATGATGTACTATGAGCAGGTGGAATGTCTTTATCGCCATCTCGCAGTGGGGTGGACTCCTCTTTTCCTTAATACAGCACACTGAGGAGCATTAGGAGTCGTAGACGCCTCTAGCATCTGTATCAAAGCTAACACTCGAGCACCTTCAGGGCGAGCAAATACTGTGGTTGTGGGAGTAATCAGAGAGATAGCTCCAATACCACAAGCCACACTGGCTCACTCAAACCAATGAGCTTTTACACCTCTAAATGCTTCCCAAATGTCCTTTAATCAGCCCAGAGAGGTCCGGGGAGACCCTAGGCCGAGGAAAAATGGGTGTAACACTCTAAGTGAGTGCTAATGGTGAGGTTAATACAGAGGCTGTTAGCAGGCGATAGTGAAAAAAAAAGGCAATTTGTCACTGTGACTGGATGTAACCACAAGCACTCCTCCAGACACTGAATGCAAAACCGCACAAGGCTTCAGCACATTGTCGCCCTTTGGTTTTATGTTCGCCAACATAAAAAAGGCGCTCTACTCGGGTTTAGGAGCTAAAAGGTTCCAAGGGCCAGAGGTGGTAGGGTAAGCATCATGGCTGTTGAGCAGGGCAAACTACCCTCACATAAAAACACATAATCACACACACAGACAATGCCCTCCTCTATGCCCGGGAGGAACACTTGCCTGACTTACGTTCCTATGGCAGAAGAATGCAGAAAAATAATGTGAGCAAAACAAATGAATTTGCAAATTACACGGCAAATTCAGCTTCCTAGCTTAAATGGCAACATTTATGGCTGTGCTGCAATTGATCGGAGATAAATCAACAAACCGTGGAATACAAAAGGTTTACAATGGTGCTAAGCTGTGTTTCTGTGTTGGAGCCGGTGAGAAAGTGATGTTCTCCATTGCAGGCTGTTCGAGAAACACAGCCAGGGGAAGATTCAATTAGAGCTACGATGCAAATAGTTCTTTGAGCATTTAAAGGAAACAGATCACAATCAGGCGACTGTGTTCAGATCTGCTGATTGCTGTTTTGGAGAGGAGAAGCTTTATATCTTGTATTTATACTGAAGAAGTGCTGCCGTCTTTTTTCTTAGTCACCCATAATTTGATAATCAGAATTCATTAAAAGTGCATCATGCAGTGTTTTTGGGTCAGATATTAACAAATGGGCAGCATCTACAAGGATTATATACCCAATTATAGTATAGCCACACTGGCCAATTAAATAGACATTTACTGATTTAAATGAACTTCGCTGGCCTTAAAAGGATCAAACTACATACGTACACTGAGATTCTGACTGCAGTTATAACTTTCAGTTGTTGACAGAATAACTAACTAAATAAAGAATTTTCTTTGCAACGACTGAATTATTCATCTCTGTTCTTGTTTAGCGGCTTATAACAGAATCATATTATTGATGATATGATTAAATTGTGTAATTTTAATGGAATACAGTTCAATGAATTTAACTTGACCAAAAGATTCTTAGCACAAGATCCACTTACTGGAAATTTTCCAAAGCTTTGGGCCATGTCTCGTGACCTTCGTCAGAGACCAGAGTTTGCTCAGTTGTCATGAAGACGGTTCATTTGTTTAAAAGTAGTTTCGGTCACATGATAACAGGTGGTCGGATCTGATGCAAGAGATCATCCTTCAACAAACTCTGACAACTGAGAAAACTCCTTCTGCTGATGAAAGCCGTGGGATATTTCACATACTGTGTATTAGGGTTGAAAAGGTATCTTTATTTACAAATTAAACCAGGGTTATTCTGCACTCGTTCTCTTATTACAAGGTATTGCGTATGTGAATAACAAACACCCTCCAATAATACTGCTGTAACAACTTTCTAGACCCAACTGTATACTGTACATACTGTATATTGATACTTTGAAGACTTGCCAGTGTACAGCTACAGTATGGGAGCAAGTGAAACCGTCATTAGAAAGAGACTAGAGAAAAAAGACAACTTTATCTAGAAATGCAGTAAGTACAGTACACACAACTGATGTTATCTGAGAAATCACATTCATCCAATGCAATTTTGTTGCAGTGTGTTCTGGCAAATCAGGTTGACATGGAAAATGTCAAAGAACTGTAACTACTAGGAGAGTCTACACTTTGCCCTTTGTGTTTTTCTTTTTTCATATGAGGCCCCCTCCCTCACTACCACCCTCGCCCCCTCCTTTTCCTGCCTTCATCCTTTCTCCTCTCTTAAACCTGTCACTTCCATCAGGATTGCATTTCTATTCCAGTCACGTTGATCACACCGTTAGTGATTCTGGATGACAATTATTCACACAGTGCAGAGCCATATTCAAGGCAGATCTACCTTTGAAAGAGAGAAGGCACTTAAAATACCTGAGCCCATTTGAAAGACTCGCTCTCTCTCACACACACACACACACACATACACACAAACACACGCACATAGCGGCTATTTGTTGTTTTTGATTTCACATTTAAAAAGCAGTGCGAGGAATATGCAAAATCCAAGCAAAATTTAGACCAAGGGAACATTCATTTTACACTGAAGAGGCAGCCCCACTTTGAAACACATAGTGTACATTCTATGGGGTAACAAGCACTGTAATTTTCATTTCCATAATCTAAAACCACAGGTGGCTGTAATTTGGTTATTAAAAGACTACAGTGTGATTCAGTGTAAAGCAGTGAAGGGAAGACATACAGTATCATCCCTGAGTGCAATGAAGATAATGAGGAGGCTTTTTAACCAGGCAACCTGATGAGCCCCAAGCCTGCAGAGAAAGGCTTGAAACCATGCCCAACTTCTCAGCTTCCCAAGAGGCTTTTCAAAATTCAATAAATAACATCTGTAGGCGATGTTGGGTGCAGACCTAGCAGAGTGCGTCATAACAGAGAGCTGGCTGAACAAAGAAACCATGACGACTGCCAGGTTTCCATAGCAACTGCTGCAAGGCCTGGAGAGTATAATAGCACATCAATCACTGTCCAAAAAGAACTTCATTATCAGCAAAAGTAAACCTTTAGGATCTGTTTAGTGTGCAATTGCTGGTCAACTCACCTCAAAGCCCAGCTCTTTGGCAAATGTGGCCGCCTCCTAGAAAAAACACACACACACACACAAATGAGAAGTTAATTACACAGTCACAAACAGCAGAAGATGTCACATGTCAGACATGAAGTAAAGACATGTCGCTTGCCTCCGCTTCTCACATGTGCGGCCATGTCACTTGAGGAGAAGTAACCTGAGTTAGTGTTGCTCTGCCAACTAAAAGGCATGCAGCCCACCCATTTAATATATTGCCCCACTTCATCTCATCTTACCACGGCAGCATGAGATAACACCCTGTCGGCCGCCAGCCATGAAACCACCACTGAAACCATGAATATGTTGGTATGTGGGAATCCCCAACACTGCAGACATTCAACACCCCCTATATGTTTCCTTAAACTCCTAACAGGTGTCCTTTAAAGGCCCATACTGGTGTTTATGAAAGTTTTTGCTCCTTAACTACAAATCATGTAACATTGATACTTAACTTTTTTAAATATATGCTGTAAATTTGAGATTTAATTGTTTTACCATTTCAGGCAGCCATTGGCTTCCATTCATTGACTTGTGGCGTGAGAATCGGAAGGCAAACTCTTGAAACTTGCTTGAGTTGTCCAATCCAAGTTCATGCTGTATACTTTTAGATATTTGAATCTATTTTTCCTACTGTTTCAGGCAGCCATTGGTTTCCATTTATTTCCATACAATACTAAAACTGTATTAGCAGACTCTTGAAACTTGCTTGAGTTTTGTTATCCATCACAGTGAACATCAAGTCTGCATTATTTGCAATTTTGGCAACGTTGTTTTATCATTGCATGATAAAGCAGTTCCAAATTCTCAAGTATACCATTTGTTTTCCTTTTGTATGAAAATAAATGGAAAACAAAGGCTGCCTGGAAAAATACATCAAACACTTGCACTTTGACTACATATGAAACATTCCACCAAAAATATAAGCTATACATGATTTGTATGGCTAAAACTACAAACTTGGGACATATTTCAAATCTGATGATTGTTTTATATATCATTCAGAGATAAATGGGGACCAATGGATTCCTGGAATGGTAAGAACATATATATGTTCAGCAAAAATGTAAACCAACGATACCAGTGGGGACAGGTTTCAGGGTTTGTTATTCGATTTCTCACATTGTGCACAAATGAATGGAAACCAATGGATTCTTAAAATAGTAGGGAAAATGCATCCAAACATCTAAAACGCGCCAGCATGGTTTGCAGTATGGTTATCTATGATGCCCGAATTTGTGATTTATAGTAAATAGGCCAAAACAAGCAAAACCACAGGTAGGATCCTTTAACTGGTGACAGAAGCTGTTGCTTGTCAGTGCAGAATGATGCCACACATCATGACAGACAACCTTGTGCATTAAATTGACTTTTGACCCCAGATAGGGCAATAAGTTGATGCTATGATTCTAAATAATCCAATTTTCTGCAGAAGGGGGGCTGGTATTTGTGTGACCTTGGGGAGAGGTTGACAACCTGGTCCTCAAACAGAAGGGGAGGAGGTGATATGGAACAATAAGGTTACTGGTCCCTGGAGGAAAGCCTCATGGCTCTCTGCCTTGGATCAACATCACAGTGCCAGCAATATGTCAATTCATCACCCCCCCACACACACTTGTTCAACACACACAGAGGTTGAGAGGCTAGTCAATTAGCTTCTGTAACCAAGAAGCAGTTTTATAATGAGTAGAGGTGAGTAATCTTTTCTTTTCTCCTCCCTTCGCCTTTGCAATCTATTGAGGGCTTAGGTCTCACATTTGTTTTCATTTATTTACAACCACATATTGACTCTTCTCCTCCGGAACGTTCCATCACCAACCAGCATGAGGCATCTCGCAGGGACACGAGCAGCTTGGAAAACGTCTTGTCAAAACAGTGATATTTCATCTCGAAGCGTTTAAAAGAGACACATGAATGAAGGCTGGAATAACAATTGTGCAGTTGAGCAGCACATGCCTCTATCTCACCCTCCGTCTCTCTCTAGTTAGCAGCTATAACATTTGTGAGAAAAGCCTTTCGAGAGAGTGTGGGTGTTAGAAGAAAAGATAATTGAAGCGATGTCTATGAGCCACATGTGTACAGTGTAATCCCTTTCAGGAATTTATTAATTTCTATGAGCTGTTATGAATGCCAACATCAAGAACATTTGGTAGTATAAGCTCAGCTAAACCTAATATATTGGTATGATAAATACTGTATGGTGGTAAATATGCAATTACTGGGACTACACAGGCAAGCCAACAAAACTGAAATGATAAGCAATAAAAGTCACAATTCCTGAAGGAGCTTACTGCATTACTATTCAAAAATCTTATGTTTCAGGCTGTGCATGTTTCACATTTGACGTGTGCTGTTTTGGTATGTTGCGGTAGACGCTTTTCAAATGATGGTCCATGTGCTTCTACAGCTGTCGCAACAATGACAAGTGCTTCGAGTGACATCTGGGCAAAATCCTCTTGTGCTCAAAAAAGCATCTCGTTTGTTCGGAGATTGCTGTGATTGCATGCTCGCCTTTGATGATTCGCTCCGAGTCTGATTCCGAAGGACTGCTGCAGATTTCGGGGGCCCGTAAATTCTCCTCCTTCTCCTCCTCGGGCAAACAAGGTAAAAGATAACAAGGCGGGCTGAGTGCATGAGCCCTCTGCAGCCATAGTTAGTATAAAGCTATCAGAATGTGTGAGATGTTGCTGCTGTCAGAGGCTTAAACAGTCAAAGGGATATTTTTAGAGAGCTTAAGCTAATAATCCAGAGCCCAGTCAGGGGGGCGGGGGTCTACAATATCTTGCCATGCAAAATGAAAGCGGAAATACACACTTCATGCAAAGGGCAGTTTTCACACTTTGTTTTCCTTGACACTGATGTGACAGGAGCCTAGCAGGCCGGGTTTAGAAATGTTCTGTTCAGCCACAGTATGTGGGTATTCTCTGTGAAATTATCCATGCTGTACAGACGTTATTTTCCTCTTTTTAATGGATCTAAATGGCTCAATCTGCATTTAGTCTAATACCTTCTTCATAAGCCCTATTCATTTTCTCATGGATTACGTTAGGTAACTTGCGATTGGGGCACTTCTGAGGATTGACTGAACTCATCAGTACAAACAATGAGAAACTCTGTAAAAATTCTAGTTCAGTGATAACATGCCAAAAGGCACGAGACACGAACATAAAAAACACAAAGAGCGAACTCAACTACAACTCCTAATGAGCATTGTGGTTAAGACACATTAAATCACTGAGCTTAACATTTGGTACATTGCGTTGCTAATGGCAGCACAAGCTAAGACTCAGAAATTATTTTCAGCAGTATGAATCAGTTCATTTTCAGGTTTTGGGGCAGAAAACAAGCTACAAGCACAACACTGACAAATGATATGATGAAATACTTACAGATCCAATAGACACAGAGCAACATTAGCATTGATTTAACATGCATTTCCTACTGGCCATAGTTAGTTAGAGCATGTTTACTCTTAAAGCACCATGGTAGATTAAATTAAGTTAATAAATCAATTAACTAGAGACGTTATTGGCTCTTATGATAAAATATCCCCAGTGACAAACCAAAGAAAGCATTTAGATTTTTCTCCACTGTGTAACAAGTTGTTGAGCATATGTCACAGCAGGAGTGAGAGTTGAAAAAAAAAAAAAAATCCAATTTCAGTGTTTCCCAAAGAATCTAAATCAAAGAGCAAACCTCAGTGCTAAGGTTAATAAAAGTTGATAAGCTGAAAAGCGTAACTCCCCCAGGCCATTCAGAAAATAGGCATTTGCTTGACCGTGTTAGCCTAAGCTGATGCGGAGACAGAAATTGAATTGTATTTGACATTGTGTGTGTGTGTGTGTGTGTGTGTGTGTGTGTGTGTGTGTGTGTGTGTGGG
>JAVQJF010082404.1:0-15045 GCA_036023855.1 Gadopsis marmoratus | reverse complement strand
CCCCCCCCCCCCCCCCCCCCCCCCCCCCCCCCCCCCCCCCCCCCCCCCCCCCCCCCCCCCCCCCCCCCCCCCCCCCCCCCCCCGCCCCCCCCCCCCCCCCCCCCCCCAGAATCCATGTCAATTATGGACATTTTCAGTATTGAGAAATGAACTTGCTGGACACCAGTCTGCCGTAGCCTGTCAGCTCTGGCCAGCTAACATGACACATGGCATTCCAGTGTGAGACAGCAGCTAGTAGCAATCATTTTGAGAGTTGAGTGCTGAGGTTGTGCCTTTCGGAGTTATATCGCTTCCTGTAACAGGTTCTGTTCAGTCCTGCTCAGAGTGTCACTCAGTCTCTTGCAGTGCCTCTGCGGGTCAATACCTTCCGTTTCACACGGTTTAGTGAGGTTAAAAGTGAATCCAAACACGTTGTCATGCACGTTTGTGTGAAACGGGTGCGAAGAGCAGCGAGAGCCTGATCAACTATGACGTTAAAAGTCCGTAATGAAGGTTTGCTGTAGATTCGGGGCACACTCATCTGCGTATAACCACACTGATTTCTTTTCACGTGACCTTTATTTTTAACGGACAGACAGGAAATTTGCTTTGAAGTCTGTTGAGTTAAAAGAGACTGAAAGCGTTGCAGGACCCCTTTCGTACACCCCTTTGCTCCTAGTGATGAACGATCACCCAACTCGGCTCCCTGTTTTGGTTTCCAACTCTACTGTTTTAGACCATTCTCAACTCTTCTATCAGCGTAATGTTAGAGACCTATGGACTGGACCTAAAGGAGTGTTGAATTTACCAATGGGTTCTGCAGACCAGCGAAGACTTGCTCAACTGAGACTCTTCTCATCTAACATTTTGGTCGCCTATAAGGGGGCAGCCCTAGTTATTTCATTCATATTTTCTTATTAAATCAATATTCTAAAGGCAGAACTGCAGCAAATTGCATCTTAGTGTGAGAGGATGCGGCGAGCAATAATGGTGCAGTAAAAAATCATTTAAATTAATTCTGCAGTAGCAAATTACAAAATATTGATTGCTGTTTTTTCCAAATACTCAAGCGTCTATCCTGGTTGAGAAAAAAAAGAAGAGCTAGATGGCATCTCCATCATAAGTCCGTACGTAACCATGAATGCCTGCTGGGTTTCCCCTCCTGACTGCCGCAAAGGTTACACTTGACATATTGTGGAGGAAGCTGACATAACATGTAGGAAGATTTCAACCGGGATTCCTCCCGTTTATTTGAAGTGTGTTTTTCCTCTCTCTCCATCCTTCTTACATTGTCTTCTTTACTTCTATTCCCAATTCTACTGCTCTGTCATTTCATGACTCCTTTCTTCTCCATTTCATCCCTCATAAGCATGTCTTCCCCTCTTCCGTCTCCCCAGCTTCCCCGGACTTGCTGGTGTTTCCCATTGACGCATCGAGTAACAGCAGCAGCTTCAGAGGTGTGAAACTGAGAACACACCTACGGTGTATTAGTTTTACACTAACCTTAAGCACACGTGCTGAGCAGATCCTGGATGGTCTGGTCTTAAACCCTGGTTTTTGCCAAAGTTATACCATTTCTCAGTGGCAGCATGCTGTGCAGGTTTGTCCTGGAGGAATATGGAGAAAGTCTGAGAGCATTTCACGTTATACAGGTATTACTCCATTCATTTTCTGTGGCATGGTTGATGCTGCCTAACTTGAAATTGTTTCATGCTGACTGTATGATGCCCAAAGGCATGATTTTGTTTTAGCCTTTATTTTAAGTCCAGTTTCAGGACTATTTCAGGGGTTTCTGTCACATATGGGAACTTCTGACTTTTAAATATGTATGTTTAGAGCTGCTACCATTTGTTGTATAATTGATTATTTGATCCAAATCCAATAATTAAAATTAGTCATTTTTCAAGCACAAATGCCAAACCATTGCTGGTTCACCTTCTTGAATGTGAGGATTTGCTGATTTTCTTTGTTAGTTATGTCAGAAATGAATTACTTTTGGGTTTTGGACTGTCTGAATGGAAGAAACAAGACATCAGTGAAGAAACAGACTCTTTGACATTTCATAGATTGAATGATTAATCGAGAAAATAATCCAATTATTGATCAATGATGACAGTAATTGTTTGTTGTAGCCGTACGTATGTTTTAATGTTTTATTCACTCTGTGCATTGATAACTCAAAAGTCGAGGCTCTGAGTGATTGGTTGAAGAAGTTGCAGAGAGCTTCTTTTCATTATCAATATCAATTAACAATGTCCTTCATTATTATTTTACATTTAGAATATGAACGAGTGCCCTGAGATAACTTTGCTATGATATGGCGCTATATATAAATCACACTGAATGGAATTTAAATTTAATCAAATGCACACAGCTATCAAACGAAAACCAAAAACCCATTTGAATCCAAAACATGTTGTTTTGTTGTTTGTACATTTCTGTTTATGGAAGGGTTAAATAAAGTAGATACAACATGCTAATGAGTGAACTTTAGAGGTGTTTGCAAGTCTAAAGTTAGCTCAGATGTTAAGGACTAAGATACAGGTTGAACACAAGCATTTCAGACAAAAATGAGTCCTCCTCTCTTTCAGTGTTTCAGCCACCCTCCACACTTCCTGGGCCTTTTTGACAAACTCAGCAAAACGTCCACTTCAAGCAGAGCGGAGTGAAGCCCTGAGGCATAACATGGCTGGGAAGGAAGTGCCTCTATGGCTGCAGCTCTGTATGTTTCATGTTTCACTGAGCTAACACTCCACTAGCTCACACTAGCACATGTGTGTACGCTTTCCAAAGCATACCATAGATCTTTGTGTCATAAAAACGCATTTTCCTATTATTCTACCACCACCGGAATGCATGAGACCCTTCACAAATCCGAAGGGATCTTTGTAGAAGCTCGCTCCTGTCCGCTCAGCTCTCCTGCTGTCTGACTGCAACAGGTGTACGCCTTCTGTAACTGTCCGCGGAGACATTTTCTTTGAAGTTTTAGTTGACATGTTTCTGTCACAAATTCATAATTGTTTGAGTTCTTACAGTCAGGTTAAAAAGGTATTAATGTAATATAAATAAGATAAAAAGGGTAATATTGATACAAATGTGTTAAAATATGTCACCACCTAACTTTGGTTAAAATGTGAGGGTTTCGACGTAAGATTGTTGTAAGAGCGTAACGGGTCATGTGACCAAAGTATAGTCAAGAGTTGCCTGTTGCATTATGGGTAAGCACGGAGGTAGAAGGAGGACAAACGGCTTGAAGTAATGACATTCTGCACATGGTTCAACGGGCGCACACGGTAAATGTGTTTCCTTGGTTTACATTGGTGAGATTGTTATTGTATAGTTCTTTACATGTACAAGTGATTTTTGTTAACGACGTACGTAGTTTTCACGGTGTCAGAGGAAAAAGAGACGAAAGAAAGAGAAAATAAACTTTCCAAGACATCAGCATGATGTCTTGGAAATTGAACCGGTGCACCTTCCTTCTCCTACACATATGATCACATACATATGATATTAATATGTATGAACTACATAGACCATAGGGCAAACTGCACATCTCCATAAGTAGAAATGTCCTGGATGCTTTGTTCTCCTTTTCTATATATGTCAAATATATGAGAATCCCACTCCTACTCTGTCATTATAAAATATCTGTGAAGTGAAAAGTGAATTATAAGATTGGAAGCCTATGAAAAATTGAAATATTTTAAATATTGATGTGGAAATGCATGTAACTGCGTGTAAGGCCAGGGTGAGTCAGACAGGGGGTTCGTCATGGAGATGAGTTGATACTGAAGGGAGTAAGACATTCATATTACTAGTATGAAATGATAAAACGCAGCATGCCTGCCTACAGAAAATCTCTAACTGTGAAGAGCACGCAGCTCTTTCTCCCCAGTGCTGCCAAATGCATTACAGAGTCACGGTTCTGTGGCGTCAGCCTCGGTGGTGTCAGCAATGCAGCCTTTGTGTCTGTGTTGTGTAGGAGAGAGAGCTCTTCACTGATACACAGAGACAGTGCAGTAAACTTGCTTCCATTTACTGCTCGAGAGACAAAAGAGGAGGAGGGCTGCAGCAAAGAGGCAGCAAAGTGTGATCTCCATTCTGGATTCACTGCCTCACCTGCTCCCAGCATCCACTCTGGGCTTCTGCTGCAAACATCGGCACTACCAGGGAGGGCCCTTACTGTTAATGTCACGACCCCCTCTTTCACCCCCTTTCCTTATATCAATAGCATATGTGGTTTTGATGTCACTTATCAACCCTATTTTGGAAACCAGTCTCCCTCTAACAAACTTGAGTTATATTGGCTGAGCCTGCAGTGCTAGATTTACATCCGATGCCAACGTTCGGTGCGGATGCAGAAACTAGTGTTCCAGCGGTCTCTCTCCTACCGTGCTGATTACTCGTGCATGATCGTGCCTACTCCCTGTCGGATCTGTTGCCTGTGTGTACGGACTCCCTTCGTACTCAGTTCTGTCTCTCCGCCGGACTCTGGGTCATGCCTTGGGGTCTTCGTCCACCCCCAGTCATTACAGTTATTGAACACTGAGATTATTCTAAATAAGGGGACATTATTCCTATCAGGTTTTTCACCATCTGGCTCAAAATCTGGCTTTTCTCATTAGCCTTTGTCACTGACATCTGCTGTGAGAACAGTAACATAAAGCAAACGGCTTTATTACGGTTTTCATCTTCATCAGTATCTCTACACAAAATATACAGTCATTTAATGATTTAGGAGAGATATGTAGAAGTGAAATTGTAAGAAGGATTATAAGACGCAAAGCAATTTAGCAGATAGTATAAAAGACTGAAGACCTGCATGGCCACCTGCCGAGACCCTGCTAATTCACAGCTAATCTCCAATCAGAGGGGAGACTGCCTGGGGTTTCACATCACAGCAGCCTACTCTGCATACCCATAATCCTCAGTTCTCTCCCTAGAGGTTAAGCCTCGACCAATTATTCCTCATGCCGTGCAAAACCATCATTATCGTCATCAAAAATCTTCATTGACAGATCAGACCATCAAGGCATGGATATGTGCAAGTTAATGTAAAACGGAGTTTGACACTATTTCTATATGTAACTTTCTTATTACGTTTCTGACCTGAGCATTGCATCATCTTCAACAATCCATCACCTTGCGGGAGGAATTAACAGGATTTCGGGTAAATGTGGTCCTAATTTTGAGAAAGACCAGCACTAATAATACCACTGATATGGTATTTTAGTTTTCTTTGTTTTATTGTGTATATTGTAATATGTGTATAATATATAAAACAAACATTTTTACATTCACCCCATGTCGGTGTGATTTTATGATACAGGAATAACAAGGTTGGGACTTTATAATGCCAATATCCAATATAAAACATTTATTTTAAATCATAATCAGTGTGTTGGGCCCAGCTGGGTCTGGCAGATGAAGCAAGATCTCAGTGTTGCTGCTGTGGCAGTGATTGTCCTTCAGAACACAATAAAGAGTAGCCGTTATTTCAAGTGCATCACAGGTCAAGGTACATTTTTTCATCACTAACAATAAATACACTTACTAATGACAATGAGTAATGACAATGTCGACACTAACCCCAAGGTCCCTATCTACCTAAATATAAAGAAGTCTCTCCATTTCATTTAAGAGCGTCTCCATCAAATATTCTTTAATACATTTTCTTTATGTTTGGGGTAAACACATATTCCATTCCACCTGTTTCTCCGCCGGCTTGCGTCTGCTTGACAACGCTGTGTCGATGTTGCGCAGTCTTTTGTCAAAACTAGGAAAGGACAGATGAACATTGTTATATAATGTTTCATTTCTCAGTCACCCACCTGGGTGTTAAGTTATTGAGCCCTACTGAGTTCGTTTTCTGCTGCGCTATAATGAAGCAACTTCAACAAATGTCAGCTAGCCGCACGGCAAACCAAGCGAATGACGAGTGTCTGGGTAGTTTTAAACTAACGTTAGCTATTAGGGTAAAAAACACCAACAAACCTTGCTGGCTAACAAACATCCGTATAGCTGCTGCAGAGTAGAAAGTAGCTTATCTGTGCAGAAGCAGTAAGGCTGGCTACCCATCACTTTTCAAGCCATTCAAAACATTCAGGTTCATCCAGCGGTCAGAACGCCACCGATGCAAATGCCGTCTCTGTTTCTTTCTGGCAGTCTTCATTGCATATTTGGTGGTGTGAGCTGCTCCTGCGAGTGCTGGAATAGCTAGTCAGCTACATTATAGCTCTGTTGTCTGCCCCTGATCGCACAGATAGGACTGCCTTTTTGAAAAGCTCTCTCTCTCCTTATTGGATTATTCCTTATTGGAAGGGGGGGGAAGGGGTACCTGTTTACTGCACCGCAGGGGGAAACATGCTATTTCAGTGATGGCTGTCGGAATGTAGAGCTTTTTAACAAACAAACAAAAAACACTTTATCCCTGCATCACCCGTGTTCCCTGGAAGAGAAGAGAAGAAGTACATTATTAACATCTTTATTCTTTGTATTGTTTGTTTGGAAGGAGGGAGTCCCATGTACAGTATGACAGGAGCTAAAGTGTAATAAGTATTTCTGCCTGTGTGTTCGTGTGCCTAATGGGATTGGAGCTGGGCCTAATGCTCTTGGGCCGGGTGCAGATGATAGTTTAATCAGCTCTGTGGTGCAGCTCCACACTGGGGCTTCTCCTGGCCACTGGGCCTTGTGGAGGAGAATGCCAGCAGACTGCAGGACGGCCCGACAGACGCTTGCCCGGTCAGAAACACCAGAGGGACAGCTGCTCTGCATCCGAGCAAAGGACCATGCTAACACCTAAACTATCACATAAAGACAAAAGGATAGCGGGAGAAGAATAATGTAAAGAAGCACAGTATTGTGTTGCTTTGATGAATGCCTAAAGTACCTTTCAAGCTCAAAGGCCGTATCAAAGGATAGTTTTTAAATTTAGATTTGAAAGTGGCAAACGTTGCAGTACATTTCATTCCATCAGTGTGCAGCAAAACGCAGATTCACGGAGTTTGGTTCTGACTGGAAGCACTACCAGGTGACTGCTTCCTAAAGATCAAAGGGGCTTAATTGATTTATTTTATATAAATATATCTAAATACATTTTGGCCATATGTGATGTATAAACAAGCAGCAGCACTTCAAAATATGCTCTCCAACTAACTGGAAGCCAGATGAAAGATAAAGATTAAAACCTGGGCCCTATTTGTTACAGATTTTGGTGTCTAAATAACTCTTGCTTACCAAAAGTTTTGGAAATGGTCCAGTAGATCACCTCCGCCGGCATCCGCAAATGGGATACAATGGCTGCGATGGAATTCTTGTGCCCGTGAAAAGTCCGTCCCACAGAAAGTGCTTGTTTTTGCTACTGATGAGCTCAGACTGTTATTCGAAGTGTCTGACAACATTACGGAAAGAGACAGGCCGTTTTGTTAAAGAGGAAGATCCTTTTGTCTTTCTGCAACAACTCCACCTCCTGTGATGTTTCAGAGTGAGAATTGTCCTTGAGCGAGACTAAATAAAAAAGGATCTTAAAAGTAAGGCAGTCAGTTTTAAAATACCAGACTTTCCCTTTAAGAACAGGAATAATGTACTCAGCTCTACTGGTTCCTATTAGAACTCCAACTGCAGGATTCTGAATGTGCTGCAGTTTGCATATGGTCTTTTTGGGTAAACCGCACGAGAATCTGCAATATTCCATCCATCTGGAGATGAAGGCATGAATGAGTTTCTCTGGACATGAACAGAACCTTTTCACAGTAGTACTCCCCAAGACCAGTAAACAGACTTTGCAGAATCTTTGGAGTATCCCTTATAGAGGCCCAAGAATTGATCCCTGTGGGACTCCACATGGCTTGGTAAACTGCTGGTAGGCTATGTAGAAAATAGAGGGAAATGTTTAGTTACTGTTTAGTGCATCTTACACAGTTTTGCTGGTCACAGAATGAATGTCGACATCATAATAAGTATCTTTCTGTTTGGTGATAGCGGTGGTGTGTTTTTTTTTCTTTGACGAGGGAGTTATTTAATCCACTCTGATTGATACAATTCAGTACACTTATTGACTGGTAAGAGGCTTAGCTGCTCATTATATTAGGGGGACTGACTCTCTACCATTGCTTATTTCAGAATTGTAAATATAAAGCCTCTCAAATTAATCTGAAGACTTCTAACATCTGCAGTCCAAGCTGCGTTAATAACTCAATATTATCAATGGCATCATAGTCTGTGAGTTGAAATTATCAGGCGGATATTAACAGAGTCTGATTTTATGCTTAGTGGCATCAACAAAGCTTTTACAAAAAGAGCATTAGTATTCTAATTTATATACCTTCTTTTGTCAGAGGCTCATTAGATAAATGTCAGTATCAGTAATGGTATTAATATTTTTAACCAGTGTAAGTGTGTGTTCTTGGGAGTGAGTCAGCCCTTTAACGAGCTGTACTGTACCAGACCAAACATTTCAAATAGGTCTCAAAAAAGCCAAATTCAGTGTACAATCATTTCAGATTTTATTATGTAATTTTTCTTCTTTCCTTCTTAAATAGTTCATATTTTGCCCCTTATAGAAATAATTTTCTTTTTATCTGCAGCACTGTGCAAGACAGAGCAAACATCCATTTATGAAATATATTTTTAATGCTGGGGATTCTGGCAAAGTTGCTCATTGATGTCACTGAATATTCGTTTTATATCACATTATATACATTGAATACAATGTAAGTAATTAAACTGTATTTAAGGATGAAATTACACATGTCACACAATACTTTGTGGCAACATGGAAACTTTTTATCTACAGTATGTCTTACAAGCTAAAGTATCTCCCTGGTTCCTCCACTATCTGTTACATGTTTCTTGTTTCCACTGAACTGCCTCTGGGAATATCCTTTCCCTCCATTAATGAAACATACTATATCTCCCCTGAGATACAAGCCCACTATCACAGCACCACACCACATACATTAACACATGAAGTTACTTTTTTGTTGTTCTTACCCAACTCCATGAATTAGTGAGTGAAAAAAGACAAGTGTCTAATTAGCCTACATTTAGAGAATGCAAATCCAATCCTTCAGGATCTCACCCCCTCTCTTTCTCATCTCTTTCCACAGGTATTGTGCTTTTGGCCACAAACGTCTAAGCAAAAATTGGCCTAGTTAGTAATGACCTGTTGTTGTTTAGGTAAACTGAGATTAGCTGTGACCATGGAATAGTAATTAAGAAGAAGAGCAAAAAAGAGATGGAATGGCCAAGTACCCGACAGGGGTTTCTCAATATGGTGAAGCGCAACACTAGCTGCATTTAACACAGTCAGGGGATGAACATGTACTAATGAAGCTGCGATACTAGAAGCACAATGGGGTACTGATGTCAAGGTAAAACACAGGAAACATTTTCTGCACATGTAAAGCCAATCTGACCAGTGGAGAACGTCTTGTTTCATTGCAAACTCTTAAAGCTGCACTAATCGATAGTTTTAAAATGACAAAGGGTCAAACGACAACGTTTAATGAGAAAGGTGCCGCTCGCAGTGACAAACCCACTCCCACTCTGCAGGTTGGAGCAGCTCTAGAGAATTAATTTGCCTGGGTCCAGACCTTTGACTGATTCTGGTCTGGCTCTGGCAGCATGACACAAAGTAGCAGTGTCTCAGATTGAAAAAGCAATTATCCAATTAGCTCCACGGTAGAACTAATCATTAGCAAATCAGCGCCACAGGCAGGACTAGCGCTGTTGTCAAGCTGTATTTCACACAGACGGCAGGTCTTTTCAATGTCGCTGGACATCGTAGTTTATTTTTACTTTGCTCTGCTCCAAAGTGAAAACCCTGGCCAAACCAGTATGTTGGCATGGTTACGCATCAGTGTCAAATTTATTCTCTAGTGATTGGTTTGGGTAAACCAAATCCACCTCCCCCACAGAAATCTGTGGTGGCAACGACAGACTGAACACTGCATGTTGATGATATTCTAATGTTGTCTTTTCATCCTGTTCTGCTGCCACCAAGTGGTCAGAAATAAAATGAATGCACTTTTAAGGTGCATTATCAACAAACTGTAATAGATAATCCTCCCAAATGTACCACACTTCTGTAGTTACTAAATTAACAGTGCCATGCTCATTCCAACCCAAGAGCAACTGTGTTACCTCGTTCCATCTCCACCTAAATGATCATAACCACTCATGACTTTTTAATTAAATTCCTGTCCATGGCAGAAGAGGAGTAGCATTCACTCACTCTATGGCAGGCACGGAGAAGCATTTTCCTCTCAGCATGCTGGGAGATAATTATATCGAGGGCATAAAATGACAAATTGTCAATCAGAAGAAGTTAGCAGCTAACTTCTTGCAACCGAAAATGTCTGTGAATTGGGGAGACAACCACATCTGCTAGCTCCTCTCCCTCCGAGCATCACACTAGATGGAGGCACTGTTGTGTTACACATCATGCTTCTTTTGCTTCCAAAAAGTAGTTTGGTAATGGCGGGTCTTCTGTACGGCATCTCTGTTTAAAAAGGGCTACTGACACAAATCACTTCAGACCAACGGAAAACAAACGTTGTCTTGATGTGGTGATCCAGCAATGCTCAAGCTAATCGGGTGCTGAGTTGCTGAAGTCAACTAAGTTGCAATTCAAGAGAACACAATTACACAACTGATATGACGCAAGCTAAAATCTTGTCATTTTGCTCTAATGAGCCCTCACTGTCCACTTTCTGAGGTGAGCTGAGACTTGATTCTAATCTGGCGCTTGGTCCGAGGCAGATGATGACACGAGCGAGCCGCTCGGCCTGTGTGCACTCTCAGACACGGTTCACTGAACCCACTGAATCCAAACATTACATAAAGACGGTCTATATTCAAATTTAATGAGTTATTGTGGGACACTTGCTACTCGGAGAGCATTTTGTATTTTTCTGACACTGCAGCATGTTTAGTCAAGCCCCCCCTGTAAAAATAACAAGGCTGAATAATCCCATGAATGTTCTGTACATCAAACAAACACCAAGGAAAGTTGTATATGTGACTATATAGTATATGTCTGCATGTGTGAGTGTGTATGTCAGCTCCATCCATTAGGCAGCTTTGTGTTTATCTCCTCTGAGTTTCTGTCTGGCTTTTAGTACAAATCTCTTCCATATGTTACATGACACATCTTTATCCCATTTTTCATTTAGTGTAGATCTGTGGATCTTCGCTGGAGTAAAATGTGCACTCTTGATGAAGTATTCAGCCATCAAGGGACTCTTCAAATCAGCTGATAAATCTCTCTGTGCACTCATTGATTCAGAGCTGCACACAACAGCACCGACTGCGTCAGAGGAAACTGGCAATGTAAAGGGCTTCCACTAATCATTCACTTCCATCATGAACATCCAGTGACAACAGCAAAGAGTCCCTTCACCAATTAACAATACAACAAATTGTTTTGAGCATAATTTATAGCCACTTATTATGGTGAAATTCTGTTGTCAAGACAAATGAAGTCCCCGTTCGGGCAGAGCTATCATTTGTTAGCACTGCTAATATAAGTTAATGGGGTGAAAATCTTTCTCTGGAAACAGATTGCACTGCACCACCACTGGCTTAGGTGTAATAATATGAAGAACAGCTTTTGTGCATTTTCAGTGGTTTCAACCAAGAGGCAGGAGACTGAAAACACACATAAAGCATTTTAAGGGTGGAAATATTCTATATTTGTCTTATTGTTAACAAAACCCATGAAAAGACCAAAACCAACAATGTGTTAGTCCGACTCCCTGTCTGTGACCATCACCCCAAAGACCACTGGTTGCTACTGAAGATGTAATGTATAAAAGCTGGTCTCAGGTATAAAGTAAAAAAACGGCTCAGTCTCTGTAATTTCCTAACACGGCTGGATACTGTAGTTTTTAACAAACATCACTCAAACAGGAAGAAATTATTCATTATTTCATTACTACAAGTTACAAGTAGTTACAAGTAAAACAAACCAAAGTTAGTTAAGTTATCAGCACTCACAAGGAATCAGTGGGGATGTTTTCTGACCAACCGAGTCCAACAACACGCACAACTGGACAGTTGTAGCTGCCGGCTTACGTCACGTCAGCGTTTCAGTTGGTGGTCAGAATGCAAACAGGAAAAAAGCCCCTGAAGGCATGTAGACCCTCTCAGAGAGTCCCCGGAACATCATCAGAATACCTTTGTTGCTCCCATTATAATTTCTGTGGCCGCTAGGTTTCTTTGTCACTTGAACGTAAACATGTCATTTTGGGGCATTTGCTGAAAGCGCTACTGCTGTCGAGGACCGTTTGTTTCGGACAGAATATCTGCTCATGGTGTGTTGCCCCGAGTGGCCGCGTGTCCTCCCAGAGTACCTGTGGCTATACATCATTAAAATGCACATCCCCAGGCGTCACCAAATCAACCAGGGTTGCTTTGGTGACGCCTGGGGTTGTGCACTGTGTTGTGTGTGGGAGCTTATTTTCCCACATGTGATAGAAACTAGATATTGGAAATGTCAGTATAGCTACACACCAGGGCCTGTGCTGGCATACTGCGTATCTGTGTTTCTGTGTTTGTCCTGGCAGTTTGCTGTGTTTTGGCTGTCAGTGTGTAAACTGCTGCTGTGTATTCCTTGGACTTTCTCCCAGTCACGTGACTCATCTCATCCTCGTAACAAATACACAAAAACACAAAAACACACTGGCTGTCCTGTTCAGAGTCTCCGCACCTGAGCAGGGTCTGAGAACTGGAAGGCAGATTTGATCTACTCCAGACCCCTACACCCCAACCCCTCCGTCTCATAGGTCCAGCCAGTGGCCATGGCAACCCCACCTCCCTCCCTTCCCTTCCTGCTTTTGAATACCTCCGTCTTTTCACCCTTTTTCTCCTTCTCTTTCCCTGTCCATCCTTCATCTAGTTCTGTCAGCCTGGCTTTCCATCCAGCAGGCTCCCTCGTCCTTGTCCTCCCTCCTTTTTGTCCTCCCCTCCTCACTCATTCTTTCTCTTCCTCCTCTATCTGCTCATGCTTTCATTATTTATTTCCCCTCTGTCTTTCTCCCCTCTTCATGCTCTAGGACTGATTGCATCTGATGTTTAGTAAATCGGGAGCCCATATAGTATGCTGTGTATGTATGTGTGTGTGTGTATCTTGAGGTCCTGTTGTGTAGGTGGCTGTAGGAGCTCTGCTCTGAGGATAATTGGTTGTATCGTCCAATGTTGTATATGTCACAGTTGCAATAAGAAGCCAAACGTGTATCCAAATCACACACACACACACTCCGTTGGATCTCTCCACATCTGTTGTCTGTGTTGTGTTGAACTGCCAAATGGTATCACCATCATGTTGGAGAGTCATATAAAATCACAACCCAGCATCTTTAATGCTCTTAATCATGCTTGTTAAGATATGATACACAAACATGTACTTATACTGACATAATTACAGAGACTTGAGTCACTTTACCATCTGTTGTTATATTGGCATAAATCGCGAAGACGTGATGCTAGTGTGTTTCATATGAAACAGAATTAATGAAAACATTATGGAATGTTTTCAGATTTTCTTTTTTTGCGTTGTTTTATAAAGATGGGATGTGACTGAGCGTGAAACACATTTTTCAAAGTCAATGCAAGCAGACAGGAATTCATCCTGAAGAGTCTTTATTTTAGATGATGAATTTTGCCTAACTTTAAAGAAGAACGCCACAGATTTTGGAGTACTACTGTATATGTGAGAAAAGTCCCTTTAGTGCCTCCAGAGGGAGCTGTGTGAAGTCTGATAAATGTCCTCAAGTGATGTCACTTGAGTCAGCTTCGGTTGGGGCTGAAGACTACAAGTTAGAAAAGGAAAACAATGTGTTGGTGTGGACTTGGAAAGACCTCTGTATCCCGCTGCTCACCTCTGCTGCATTAGCTGCTACCAGTTGCATGATGGGTAAATGGGAAATGGCTGCATTTATACATAGCAGCAAGCTACCATGCCAGGTGCTGGCCTGACCATCAGGAGCAATTTGGGGTTCAATGGCTCTTGCTCAAGGACACTTCGACATGTGATCAAACCACCAACCCTGTGGTCAGTGGACGACCTGCTCTACCTCCTGAGCCACAGTAATCACACTGTACGCGCCAGATTTTGACAAGGAAGAGCACGATATCTCTGGTTCTGCTGCATCGATTTGGATACTTTTCTTTTTTTAAACTGTCCATTGTGAGTCTGATACCGTTATGAGGCAGCCGATCCCCAAATTGCTCCTGATGGTTGGCCAGCACCCTGCTTGGTAGCTCGTTGCCATTGGAGTGTGAGTGTGTGTGTGTGAGCGGCAAAAATATACAAAAGTGCTATATAAATGGAGCCATTTACCATTTATGAGAGTGCAATGCCAAATCTATTTTAAGGAAGTAGTTGGAGTTGCCAAAATGTATCTGTAACATAAAACTCTATGTGATAACTTGACATAATACTGACATGTGGTCATAATTCACTCTCTGATGCAATTCGGATTATGTTAGACAATAAACAAGTGTGTGCTGTCTGGTGCTGCAGATTACTGTGGATAGAGGAAAATCATGCACATGGTAGCAGTATTATTTTGATCTTTTTGTGTTTCATGTGAGCAGAAAACACATCTCTAACCTGGGCAGCACTAGAGTTTCACACCAGCGTACTATGCCGTTACAATGTTACAATGTCGATTTTGTATCCAACTCCTCCAGGATGGAACATCAATACCTGCCATTTCCAGAAGGTTTGCTGTGTCTCCCAGCACAGTCTCAAGAGGCTGGAGGAGATTCCAGGAGACAGGCAGCTACTCTAGGAGAGCTGGACAGGGCCGTAGAAGGTCCTTAACCCAGCAGCAGGACTGGTATCTGCTCCTTAGTGCAAGCAGGAACAGGATGAGCACTGCCAGAGCCCTACAAAATGACCTCCAGCAGGCCACTGGTGTGAATGTCTCTGACCAAACAGTCAGAAACAGACTTCATGAGGGAGGCCTGAGGGCCCGACGTCCTCTGGTGGGCCCTGTGCTCAGACGCACAGACCTCTACAGGCTAGACAACAGCACCCTGACTGCCGTTAGGTATCAG
>JAVQJF010082400.1:0-10101 GCA_036023855.1 Gadopsis marmoratus | reverse complement strand
AAGGAGGAAGGAGGAGGAGTAGGAGGAGGAGGAAGGAGAAGGAGGAGGAAGGAGAAGAAGGAGAAGGAGAAGGAGGAGGAGGAGGAGGAAGAAGAAGGAGAAGGAGGAGGAGGAGAAGGAGGAGGAAGGAGAAGGAGGAGAAGGAGAAGGAGGAGGAGAAGGAGAAGGAGGAGGAGGAGGAGTAGGAGGAGGAGGAAGGAGGAGGAGGAGGAGGAGGAGGAGGAAGGAGAAGCGGTCGCACAACAGCTGTGTTTAATTTGAGACAACACTGTCCAAATTCCTGCACTACACACGTAAGCACTCTAAGTACACAGAGTAAACTGAGTATTCCAAGTACACAGAGTACTCAGATTACTACATGGCAGTGTACTAACTGAAGTATCGGCAGGTTTACTGCTTAAATAAACCTCAAGAAGACACAAAGACTGCATCCCATGATGCATCAGTGGCAGCTCTCGCTCAGTCTGACAGAGAAAACAGTGGCTGTGTTTTTCTGACACGCACATCACAGGCAAATCTGCGGTGGGCGTTGCCACGGTTACCTGGCTTCCTGTAATGCTGTCGCTCAAACGAAATTAATTTCTGAGTAACCTGAGAGGAGGAGCAGGCTGTCTGCCTCTGACCCCCCCACTCACTTCATTATTCATTGTCTGATTTTATTTGCTGCAACCACATGAAGCACTGTGTGTTTGTTCTGTGCAGTTTTTATTAATATTATCATATTAATATTATCATATTAATATCCTCCTGCTGCTCCAACTCTGTCTTTCAAACACTAAACTACGCTGGTGGCAAAATAGTCGCTTTTCAGTAGATTTAAAGTTAAAACGACTGCACTTTTTGAATATTTTGTCGCTTTAATGACATCATTACTGTCGAAATAAATCTTTCTTTATCTTTACTCTTCATGAAAGTAACCAATAATAGATATTATTATTTCTGTAGACATATTCAGTGCAGCAGCACCTGGTGGCCAGTAGAGGGACTGCAACGTCACACAGTTTTAACAAAAGAGACAACAGCCAACGTTTTATTTTGAAGCACGACAGCAGACTTTTATTTGCATGTTTTCATTTCTGTGAGAGTGCGCCCCCCGCTGGTGCTCACTTGGTCTTACTGATGGTCTCTGAGGAGGAGCTCACCACCTTTCCATCCACCACCTCCTCCACGATGGTGATTATTTTCTGTTTGGTGGTTTTGGTGGAGGTGGAGGTGGAGGAGGAGGACGAAGAGGACAAGCTACAGCAGAGAGACAAACAGCAGTCAGATTTGTCTTCATCTCACAGTCCTAACGATCAGCCTTAAATTAGCATCAATAAGATGTTTTAGCTGGTGAACGTGAAGAAAAGATTTGAGAAATCAGAATAAAATGTGCACACTAATGATTTAAAGGCTGATTTCTGCAAAACCAGATCTGAAAATCATAAGTTCATGTTTTCTCTACAAATCTTATTGGCTCTGTTCTCCCGGTACAACTCAGCTGGAAACCTGAACAATCACGTGAGGGGCAGAAATGTTCGCGTTTAATGTGCAAAACTTTATTTGATTTTTATTTTTATTTGAAATATGTTTTGAATATTAGTTGAAAACTTTTGTTTTTCCTGAGTTGTAATCTGAGAGTTTCAGAGCTCCGTGATGCTTTTCCACGGAAACATGAAGCAGACGTGCGGTTTTGGCAGGTTAAAGACAAAATATGGGGTCAGTGTTGGAGGGTATGAAAATGAGTTCAGTCAGGTGTCTCACCTGCCGCTGGCCTCTCCGTCCAGCAGCCTCCTGTACTCGGCGATCTCCATCTCCAGCCTGGTCTTGATGTCCAGCAGCACCTGGTACTCCTGCCCCTGGCGCTCCAGGTCGGCCCTCAGCTGCATCAGCTGCTCCTCCTGCATGGTCACCTGGTTCTGGTAACCCATCAGCTTCATGGCGAATCGGTTTTGAGTCTCGTTCAGGGTGGCCTCCAACGACGCTTTCTGCAGGAGAGAGGAGCCGGTTCAGTTTGGTTGTTACCTCACAAAGCTGCTGGACGTGATGATGATGGCGTGATGCTCACCATGCTGAGCTGTGACTGCAGCTCGATCTCCAGGCCCTGCAGCGTTCGCTTGATCTCCGTGATCTCCGATTTGGTCGACTGGAGGGTTTCTGTGCTGACAGCGACTTCTTGGTTCAGTGTTTCTGACTGCGTAGAGGAAACAGCAGGGTCATAACATGTTCACCTGCAGACTGTAAACGTACACGCAAATAAGTAACTCCATATTTCATTATCTACTTTTAAATTTGCAGTGACAGTAGAGAGCGACGTGTAAACTGCGTATTCACAGAACAAACCTAAAAACCATAAAACTTTCAGTTTTTCCTCCTTCAACTTATCTGAAAGCATGAAAACTCTGAAATCTAGAGCATCTATTTCTTCTCTCCACGATGACTTTTTTTTTATTTACACAAAGACGTATCATCACAATCCATCCCATAGTCGTTGAGCTACACAGTGGACTGGCAGTTCTTACCTTTGACTGGAACCAGCCCTCCAGTTCTTTGCGGCTCTTGGAAGCAACGGCTTCGTAGTGCTCCCTGACCTCCTCTATGATCTTATTCAGGTCCTCTCCTGGAGCGGCGTCCACCTCAACGTTCACCTGTCCGCTCATCTGGGTTCGCATCGCCAGTAGCTCCTGCAAAGAGAAGCAGGAGTCAGTACTTGCAAGACCAAATAAAATACACTAAGACATTTCTAGTGTCTTATTGTCTACTAGAATCTTCACTGCAAACCCATTTTGTTTCATTTCATTTCCCAATTTTGTTTTCCCCCAAAACCTGATCCGTTCTAATAAGACCTGAGAGCCCACTGACCTCCTCGTGGTTCTTCTTGAGGAAGATCAGCTCCTCCTTCAGGCCTTCGATCTGCATCTCCAGGTCGGTCCGGCTCAGCGTCAGCTCGTCCAGGACTCTCCTGAGACCGGCGATGTCGGCCTCCACCGACTGACGCATGGCCAGCTCGTTCTCATACCTGCACAAAGGATGACGCATTCATTTCTGTTGTTCCACTAATACAACTGACTGAAACAGGCGAAGGACCAAAACAGGAAGTGAATAAATATGTTTGAAATTTCTCCTAAAAATGATCAAATTCAGTCAAAAGATGTCGTCATGTCTTAGACTTTTATGTGCATTGAAGGGGTGACGGTTGTTGCCATTGCTGAATTGCATCAAGCTGCACTTCCTCTAACGGGCTCCAGGTGCTGACTAATAAACTCTACATTGAAGTTAATGGCGACAATCCAAAGTTCTGTCTCCAAAGATCTGTCTGGGTCTTTTTTGTTGCCAACCTATCCACTTATGTTCGACGGCTTGGTGATGTAGGGACTTTACTCGCAGGGCTAGTTAGGGAACTAATGTAGGCGATGGGCTAACTGCTAGCAGCTAACTGCTAACTCCGTTGCGCCAGTCAGTCACAGTAGCTCCCAGAGCTTCTCTCTATTCTCTCTCCGCTGTTCTGTTTATTTCCCCTGATATTGTCTTCACCATTTTGATAGCTAGAAAGCTATCGAAGAAGGAAAATGAAGCTCTCTGTTAGCTTAGCTTGGTCGCTAATGGGACAATAAGTTCACACAGTTGATTCAAAACACGTATTTGTTCCATTGACTCCTAACTGTATGAACATCATCTTGCTAAGAGGGTAAAAACTCGGAAAGACGATCGGTATCATGGACTCCTGCCTCCTAACTTGTTTCTGGTTGAGGCCCTTTAAATCTTTGTTGTAGCTACTTATTAATGAATTTGCTAACTTACTTGACCCTGAAGTCGTCCGCGGCCAGCTTGGCATTGTCAATAGAGAGGTAGATGCTACCGTTGATCTTGGTAGCGTCCTGGATCTGTGAAATAAAACAGGAAATAAATGCTGTTAGCTTTTTGTGTTCATGCTTGTTAACAGTGCATTTTCTACTAATGTCTTAAAGTTCTGTATCTACGTAGATGGAGGACAAACCTTATACAGAGCAGATACATGCAGCAGATTTTATTTCAACTGGACTTTAAGGAAAAAGGTTAAAGGTGATTTCAGAGCTGGATTTGGGTTTGTTCACGTTGTGATGCTGCTGAAGGAACCAGCAACCTGTAACACAACATTTTCCTTAACTTTCTACTGCCTTCATCTCTCATACTTTCACTTGAAGTGTGATAAAAATGAAAGTCCTTTTCAGTTTCACGCTGCTGTTCGTCAGGCACTTCCTGTTGAACAGGCTGCCTGCAGCAACAGCAGCTGTCAGCCGCTCAGTGCAGACGTCCTTCATCATGTCGTTACACAGTAAATCACACTTTATCTGGCTTTTGTATTTGCATGATAACAGTGTCAGGATGCACACATTTTATTTGCATTTGTTTTGTTGCAGGTTTTAGCACAAATGCAGGTGCGGGACAGGTTTTGAAGTCAGTTATTATATTTAATGGCTCCCAGTGATAGAAAGAGCTCATTTCCTACTTAGAATAATTCTGAAAGATATCCATAGACACCAATGCTAAATCACTGTCAGTGGCCACTTTATTAGGTACACCTGTACAACACAGCTCTGCCATCCATCATCTATTCAACTGTGATCTCTGAAGTTTTTGAAGTTTATTAATATCAGTGTAATGGCCGAGCTTTAGAAAGATGTTACAGTTGCACTTTATTAGGTACACCTGTAACATCTTTCTAAATTAAGATTAAAACAAAGGTATTTATATGGAGCCTCACGTGACTTCAGTGTTGCTGCTTAAACTTCTGACTGGTTAATACAGACTTTCTAGTGATGCCAGGTAGAGCATGTGCATAACGCCTTCCTGCTGCTGTCTGGTGCACAAAGATCAGAGGTGAGCCTACCTTGCCCTGCAGCTCTGCGATGGTGGCGTAGAAGGCGCTGTAGTCTCTGGAGGAGGGGGAGGTCTTGCTCTCCAGGAACTGCCTGATCTTCAGCTCCAGCTCGCCGTTGGCCGTCTCCAGCTTGCGGACCTTCTCCAGGTAGGCAGCCAGGCGGTCGTTCAGGTTCTGCCTGGTGGCCTTCTCGTTGGCAGAGACGTCCATGCTGTCACCGCCGCCGCCGCCGCCACTGCCGAAGCCATAGCTTCCTCCACCACCTGCTCCACCTGCTCCGCCTCCAAAGTTGAAGCCATAGCCGCCTCCGCCACCTCCACCACCTCCACCGCCAAACATGGACATGGAGGATCCACTGGAGGAGATCCTGACCTGGGAGCCTCCAGCTCCGCCGTACATGGACCTGCTGCTGCCCATGTAGGCTCCACCACCAGACGACCTGGTGCTAACGGAATAGGACATTGTTGTTTGTGGTGATGAAGGTTAAGGATGCTGTCTTTCTGCTGCAGCTGGAGAGGAGAAAGTGAAGAGCTCAGAGTGCAGCTGACCTTTTATACTGTTAGATGAGTTTGTGAGGAGGAGGAGGATGTGGGACGGAGGAGGGGAGGATGGCGAGCTCATGCCAAGGGAGGAGACACCTGTCAGCAGAAAAGTTGTGGGTGTGGTTGAAAAATGTGGAATCCACCTATCACCTGTAAGTTCACCTGCTCATATACATGCAGAGGGATCATTATTACTCTCACTTCACATCAAAGGACTGGAGCACTTGAAGTGCTGCAGAACGAGTTCAGACCTGCATGACATTTTGATTTATAGTTCACTCCCAGCATGAAAAACCACTTCCAATCAATAAGCGGCTGTTAAAGAGAGACTTTCCTCAGAATAACCACAATCTGTAATTACAGTTTTTATTGTGCAGCACTGGGTAACTCTGGCCAAACGGGTTTAAAGAGTAAACCACTTGTTTGATTAGAGTAAGTCAGGTGCCTCATCTTGAGTAAACAGACAAAAAGCAGAGACTGAGTTGAAAAGCAGGTCACAGATCCAAAAAGTATGTTAAATTCTGGAAATGTTTACCTTGCATGGAGGATTTATGAAAGCCACTGAGCTCAAGAGAGATTATTGTACTTAAAGGTGCTGTGAAGTATTTTAACCAAACTAAATCATTACCAGATTAATTCGAGACACTAAAACTATTTCTGCAGACACGCCAACAGGATGTATCTTTGTTTGTAGATCCACTGGGTCGGAGATGGACCAGGACTGACAATCAGTCCAGGTGGGCCCTGCCTCCCACCCAGTGCATGCTGGGATAGGCTCCAGCCTCCTGCAACACTGAATAGGATGAGCAGGTAGGGGGGCTGAATACGTCCGGACCGTGTTCAAACCTTTTACCATTATTCTGAGCACTTTTAGAAACTTCTTGTTTGTGTCAACTTGAAAGTCATCTGCTGAAGAAGATCTTGTGATACAGTCAAAAGTGTGGCCCTTGATCTGAGATTGTTTTATCAGCTGCTGTTTCCTGATTTCATATGAAATTATTTGACAAGCTCAACTTTCAGGAGTCCTAAAAGTGCTCAGAATGATGGAAAGTTTGAACATCCACAGTCCCATGACAGCTGAGTAAACGTCATCCATCTCTCCATTTCCTGTCACTTATCGGGTCGCGGTGGCAGCAGACGTCCCCTCCCCCCAGCAACGTTATCCAGCTCCTCCAGGATCTCGAGGAGTTTCCAGGCCAGATGAGATATATCATTTTCTGGGTCTACCTCGGGGTCTCCTACCAGACGGACGCTCCTGTGAAACCTCCAAAGGAAGGCGCCCAGGAGGATCCGGATCAGATGCCCGACCTACATCAACTGGCTTTTTTCAACACAGGAGCAGCGTCTCCGGATGTCTGAGCTCATTACTCGGCCCCTGAGCCCAGACACCCTACAGAGGAAATTCATGTTGGCCACACCTGCGATATCATTCTCAAGCCGGTCGAGGCAGATGAGCGCCCACCCAGAGCCTGGTTCTGGTTCTGGTTCTGGTTCTTGCCACTGTCTCCTGGTGCTGCTCCCGGTGGGAAATGTTGTGTCTCTGTACATAAAGAGTCGGTCTTGACCTGCTCTATGTGAAACAGCCCTGAGATAACTTGATATGGGGATGTATAAATAAAACTGAATTTGAATTGAATGGCATTTTTTCGGTCACTCCCCAAAGATCGTGACACCGGTGAGGGCCGGCTGGAACGTAGACCGACCGGTAAATTAAAAGCTTTGTCTTCCGCCTCAGCTCCCTCTTCACCGCGACTGTCCGCTATAATGCTGCTAGCGCTGCACCAATCCACCTGTCAACCTCACGCTCCATTTTGCCCTCCCTCGTGGCCCCCCGGAGGACAGCGCTCTCTGCAAATTACATGTAGACTGGATTGGCAAACTCCCATGACTCCCCCCGACAAGGCACCAGGACTAAGACTGCTGACATGCTTGGTTGGGGTTGTGGAGATGCATCTGGTGAAATGTTCAACGTTGGACTCCTATAGTCCTTTAGTGAAAGCAGCAGTTAATTCATAATTTGTTTTAATGTAATACCAGCGATTACAAGAGAGGCACAACATGGAGCAGACACATCAAAAGGTTCACATTATATATAAATGCATCCTGAAGCAATCTCAGCCTTAATAACTTGATTGTAATTGTGTGCGGGTTCGGTTGTGGGTGTGGCTGCGTGGCATTCTGCTGCAGGCTTGTTCCCATCATGTGCAGCTGCGGCTCTTTGGCTGCAGGGAAAACTGACATGCACAACACCCAGCACTTTCTTTTCTATATTAATATGTTTGTTTAAGAGGCGTGCAAACCTTTGTCCTTTGGATGTGAAGGGAAGAAGAAATCAGTGACAGCTGGAGAGGACATAAGTGTTTTAACTGTGACAGCCGCCAGTGGGGTCGGGTTAACGTACAGCACTGTATTCGTGTGGATATAATACACATAATACCAGTATGATGCATGCACGACTATGGCACTTTTTATTCCATCTGACAAAAATATGCAAAGTGGAGAAAGTGATGCAAAATGCACTCTGTTACCAAAAGCATGTGGATGTCTCAGTCCGTGCTTCGGCGTAGTGTCGGCCTGGGTTTGGTTTTCTTGGTTTTCCCATCCAGTGAAGGGAACTCTTAATGCTACAGTTTGCAGTGGTATTTTACATTTCCAACCAGGGGCACATGTAGCAGTGCATGTAGCAGTACCTTCAAGTAAATTCACTCAAATTCTGTACTCGGGTGCGTTGCAGGGAAACGCTGCAGCGGGGTCATGTGGTCCGTCTCAGCTTGTTAAAACTAACAAAGCATTACCTCCTTACATTTGTTAATCAGGGCTTTCACAATGATCCCTCACAATAAGATCTGCAGATGTTTGCAGCATCGCTGTCCTGCGAGAACCACGTATCTCTAAAAAAAATCTAAATCTTTTCATGAGCTCTGCTCGGTGACTGACAGCTATTGTCTCATAGCACACACACACATTAATAACCGTCCTCCCCCGCCTCAGGGAAACCTGCCCGGCACCACTCAGCCTGCTGCAGCTCGCCCAACACGAACCTGTCAGCTTCACCTGAATCCTCCGCCTGCAGCACCAACCTTACATAAGAGCCGTGACCTGAGAGAGGCTGCCGCCGCCTGCAGGTACGGGTGTGTCCCCCGAAGACTCTTTTTCTTGTTTAATTTATGCTCATTATACGCATCTTATTTGTGTTAGTAGCTTGTTGTTTTATAAAAAGTCACGTAACCACTTTGTTTAAAGTCTTAAACTAAAGAATAAAGAATATATGAGCTAACAGAGCTGCAGGCTTTAAATCTGGTGCCCGATGTCACGTCAGCAGCACAATATGGAAACCTGGAGACGTTTCTTATAGTTATGACGTCTGCATGTCGTAACTTTCAAGAAACAATGTCAGAATTATGCGAAACCTCTGCTGATTATGTGGTAGCCATCTCACAGAGGCTGTTATTAGGTGTGCTGCTGCTGTTTGTTTTTTATATTCTCTTTTAAAATCCAGGAATGTTTCAATCTGAACTCTGAGTTTCTCTGTGGAGGTTATATCACCTGACAAGAGCAGTGACAGCAGAGAAGGTTTATTTCTGCAGAGTCGGTTTACACAGCTGATATTATCTGATATTGATCGCAGCCTCACGTCTACGAGGAAACTTTCAAAGTTGATGGAAACTGATCAGCGTCAGAGGACAGAATATAAGTGACCAGTGGTGCAGGAAGTATTCAGATCCTTTACTGCTACATGTAGTTTATTAGTTCATTGTGCAGCAGAATGACATGTTTTACTGTGTAAACAGCATTTTTGTTGCAGGTTTTGAAAGTCAAGCTACTTTTTATAGTGTTGAGTATCAATAACAATCTATAATGAATCTATAATGCATCATGTTATATAAACTGAACGTATGTTTGTAATAAATGTACTACAGACAGTAAATCCTGATGTCAACCTTCTGAATTTCGCTCGCTGTTCAACACGTTCCGTTGGTTCCTGTTGCTCCGATCGCTTTACAGCCCTGACATCAACCTTAATGACCTGACTTAGATAACAACCCCCCCCTCCTCTTCAGGGTGTGACTGAATACTTTGAAAGTTTCCTTCAGTCACCTGTGGGCTTTCTCTCCTTCTCGTAAATCTCCTCTCTCTCCTCCCTTTATTCAGCCATCAATCATTCACTCGTCTGTGATGGTTCGTTCCTCGTCAAACTGTCGGTCAGGACTTCGCACGAAATCCGAGACTGCCTGATCTGCAGATACATATCTCTACGTCGGTATTTAAAACATTACATACTGATGTTTTCGTGCATTTAAAACAGGTGCTCTGTTTTAGAAGTTGGCATCTTTCCACCAAACTCCATTCAATTTTTACAAATGTTTGCGAAATCTGTCTGAACATCTGCTAAAACCACAAACATGGTCCAGTCAAAGTGACGATGGGGTAATATTCAGTTCAATTTTATTTCTACAGCTCTATATCCTAACAGAGTTATCTCATAGCCCCTGTTAATATAGAGCAAGTCTAGACCAACTCTACATGCATAGACCCAACAATTCCACCATGAGCAGCACCAGGAGACAATGCAAGGAAACGCTGCCTTTAACAGGCAGAACGAAAGAGTGAGAGCAGGATGAAAGAGAACACACAGCAGCACAGTACAATTCCACATACAGATGTAAAGTAATGGCAGCTACAATGTTACTGATGTTAAAACAAACAACAACAGTATCA
>JAVQJF010082397.1:0-12749 GCA_036023855.1 Gadopsis marmoratus | reverse complement strand
CTGCACCCACAGTGTGTGAGGGAGAGATACCGCAGGTCCTTCCTTCCTGTTGCAGTCAGACTCTACAACCTTACAATCAGCACTGCTCCCAGTAGCCCACACACCCAGAACTGAGAACTGATAACTCACACAATGTGCAATAATGTAAATTCTGTAGTTTTTGTATATATACACACATTTTTACCTTCTATTTTTCTTTTGCATGCTATACTTATTTACTACTTGTTGCAATTTACTGCAATTTCCCCACTGAGGGACTAATAAAAGGAGTATCTTATCTTAATTTAAATACAATCTGCTCGTACATCAGCTGGACCCTATTTACATCTGGTATTAACATGTGAGCTGGAATGGGAAGATTATCTAATCAGCCAGATCATATCTGGAGCTGGTTTGGCTCGTGTTGTGATATAAATCTTTATCCAGGTGTAAATGCAATCTGTACACTTTTATTACCGTCTTATGAATAACCTCCACCAAACAAATGGAAGTGTTCTCCCTCTTCGTTTATCTCAAGCTAATTTGGCAAAAAGCTAAAAACATCCCCATCTAGCGTGAAAACTTTGTAGAGCTTGTAGTTAATTAATTCCCTTCATCTAGAACACGCCATATTTGTTGGCAAGTCTGCCAGCTGCAATCACAAATCGAGCAGAATTGAGAATCAAGAAACGCTTACTAACAGCTGTAAATGCAAAGGTCTATGATCACGTTTAACCAGGTATTGATGGGAGTCACTTCTCTTCTTTAGAAACCCAGCTAATGTCAAAAATGTCATCTTAGACTGATCCTGCTTAATTTAACATGAAACCACAGGATGCTCCTTCCCATCACGTACAAACCACTATGAAAGGAAAACAGAGGCTAGTGGTGGGTGAAATTGAGCTGTAAGATGTTTTGGTCTAAAAATGCTGCATCCACATTTTTCAACAGTCACTCTTCGCCATCCATTCGGACACACACTTTGAGTGCACCTCCTACCAGATATGAAGCTCTTGTGTATCCCAAAAGACATCTGACCTGAAACCTCTCCCCGTGGTTTTGACTCGGACCTGAAGACCCTTCCTCATGTCCCTGTGCCGCATCGCTCTGCTCGTATCACATCCCTCATTCCCCCCCCCCTCCCCCCAACGCTGACCACACTCAATGCACATATTTACCAGGGTTTCTCTTCTCTCTCCTCCCATGAGCTCCATTTTTAACAGGATGTCTCACTACTGCCTTAAGTTCAACCTTGACAGGGCTGCAGCGCTTTCCTCTGTGGAATTATATTGTTCCATTTATGAGCGTCTGTACTGTGGGGAAACGGATTCTGACTGTTTATTTAAATTACAATTGTACCCACAAGGACTGCCAGCACTGTGTATGTTTTGGCTGTGTGTGCACTTGCACTGATGTAACTGTTTTGTTTCTGTGTTTCATTGTTTGTGTGAATATGTGGAGGAAGAGTGGAGAGCGTTTTGGATGATTTTAGTTACAGTCCTTTCTGCTGTGAGATTTTCCAATTAACAATTGAATAAAATCAATATTCCTCTCTCTCCTGGCTCCTCACACTCGCCGTCTTCTTTCGCAAGCTAAAAAAAAAAAATATATATATATATATATATCAAGAAATCATTTACCAACCCTCAAAAATGCCATTAAATACAGTATGTCCACAGCTTCTACCTCTTTCTCTAGCAACTATTGATTAGGAAAACCATTGATATATTGAAATCGAAGATAACTAAGATCCTGAGAAACCAACTAACATTGATTAACAGCTACAAATCTGAAACCTTGGTGATTAGAGATAAAATTAAAAAGGGAATTATTGTGGAATTATATAATTCCCAAACCTCAATGCAACTAACTGACGAAATCAAATTACAATCTTACATCAAAAGGTTTTAGTTCTGACTCCTGCAAGTTTTACTACTAGCTGTAAAACTAAGCACATTGTACTTACGCATTCAAATTAGGGGTATTTATGTCAGAAAGTAGTAGTGAAATGCCAGGAAGTATAAAGTCTTGCCAGCGCAACTAAAGGGCTACATTCACATACATAAAATTAAGCATCCATACATGTGCAAAATATATGCACATCCTGAAGCCACTGATCGTGATCATCTCAGCTTAGCATGCAGCTGCAATCTACCCACGTTCAACTGGGAACACCCTTAATTACATTTATATGCAAATACACATTAAGTTCCTCGCGCTCACTTGCGTGGAGAGAGCAAACTAATGTAACCACATGCCTGCAGATAATTGTCTTAACACTGCTGATGATGATTTATAATGCTATTCTCACATGCGTGACACCATGTTACGGCCTGGCACCTGCATGAGGTGTGTGTTAACATAATTAGTCAAAAAGTCGACCTACATTTCCGCCTGCCGCCCCTCTATTGCCAAATTTTAGAATGAATACTGCAAATGGGCTTTCAGTCAGATTCACGGCTTGTAAGACTTTTAAATTAAAATAACAAGCTCCAGTTGCCTTTCCCATAGTTTAGGCTGCGTAGCCATTTCCACTCCCATCATGTTTGCCTGTGAGGACTGTTCAGTTTGGCAACCCTCCACTGCAGTGTCAGGGTATAAACATGAAAACTAATGGCTCAGGACCAAAGCCCACCATAACACTTCCCTACTGTGTCCCTCCGACTGTGTCAAAACTGATTCTCGCTGACGAAAGCCCATTTAAAACTATTTAATCAAGCAATATGGTAGCTAATTTGTGCGGTGTGCATTTATAATATATGCAAAGGAAATAATTTAGTCAGAGCAGGATCCTTCAAAACATCTGTTGTTTATGTATGTGTCAAGTGTTTGAGCAGGACTGAACAGGAGTGTGTGTGTTTCTGTAGTCCATTGCACTGAATTTTGTTTTACTCCATCAATTTATATTTCATAATTTACTTTGCGGATGATTTCATGATGTAAATGTGTTACATTTGGAGGGCCTGTGAATCTCTGACACGTACCTGACCTAGTCACTATTTTTACTTTGATCTTGCAAAACTGAAATAAGAAAACCAATTTGATTGAAAAGTAAAATGACGTAACTATTTTGACAAAAAAATAAAAATCTTGACTGATGGTCCACTTACTAGCTTGTTCCTGAGCTCTCAACTGCATCAAGTTTGCGATGTTGTTTGGTGTGTTTGTCCATTTTTTGAGCATGTTCCTGTTGTTTCTCTGCATTTATAAAAGCCTAACTACACAAGGACAACACAGTACTGCTCATAATGAGCACACAATTATTGGTAGAAATTCCAAAAACATTCAAAAATCTAATGTTACTGGTTACATACAGTTGGAAAATTGCATGTTGAATAATGGAACCTATGCAACATAGTGTCTTTCCAAAGGGTTAAATTATTCAGACAGGTCAGTGAGAATCAATCCTGAATTAGAAATCAAAGTCTATGGAGGGATTTCATATCATCACCGATTCCGTTTTGAGGTGAGATTCAATGGCAGCCCATACATTATGTATGTGTGCTCGGCCCTACGTTTTCATATTCACACCAGACAAACTAAAACTGTACTGATGTTGGGGCAAAAATGGGCTGACATTCAGTAAATTTAAAGTTCAGAGGGGAGTTGTTTAACAAAACTGCCAGGGAAGTGACTTGTATTCTTATAGTGAGTGTTTTACTCTGATGCAGACTTTTTAACTGATGGACTGGGGTTATAGTATGGATCCCTGTCTTGCTTTGGTAGCAGAATCAGATTTTAAAGAACACATGAAATAGCCTAGATCTAACATTTTCCCAACATAAATATCTCTGTTAATATACATTCCTAATCCTTATGTGACTGAATACCCTATAGCTGAGTGATGCACAATTTACGGCCCATGGCCGAACTCTGGCCCGCAATAGGGTGCTGTGTAGCCAGTGGACTTTTTTGTTTATGCCAATTAGTAAATGTTCAGTAACGTCCCTTGGCTGTTAAAGTTGCATGTTAGCCTGTCAGCGACCTGTGCAGTACAAGTGGTGGTACTTGATTTCTACGAAACATTCACGCGCACCTGATCTGCGTGCGGCACATAGGAGACGTTTGCCCTCAGGGCAGTCTGCAGATAAACCTGAGGGCAAACCTCTCCCAACTACTTGTGCAGGGCTGCTGCGTCTGGATTTGACTCTTGGCAAAGATGAGTGAGGACAGCAAATGTCGAAAGGTTGACAATGAAAGCAAGACAGATGAATTTGCCTGTATTTTGTCACCTCAAACCAATCCTAAACCACTTTGTTTAATTTGCCAAATGACAGTGGTTGTATGCTAATATGAGGTGCCATCACGAGACAAAACCTGCTAGCTTCAGTGCAGCGTTCCCGTTTGGAACTCCCCCCACCCGCCCCCCTGGGCAAAGCAAGTATCCCTGCTATAACCCATTAAGTTTGTGTTTAAATCCCTCTCTCCTCTCTTTACTGGCCATTAGCATTATAGTATTGCCAAAAAAGGACAGAACTATCAGAGAAAGAATTACTGATTGGCTGTTGGTTTGTTTGTCTGCGGTCCACCTTGTACTTCAACCACACCAACATTTTCTGTCACCCCCTCCTCTGTGACCCTATTTCCACTTCTTCACCTTCCTCACTGTTTACATATCCTTCCATTGTTCTACACGTCTATCCAGAAGGCCAACTAACTAATCAGACAGGAGGTAATGGAGTGGAGAATTGTTCATTCACACAGAACAAAAAGTAAATATGAGGTTTAAAGGATGATTTAAAATGAACGTAAGCCACTCCACAGTGGGCAAAAAAAAAAAAAAAGCACAAAAAGCTTTGTGGCTTGACATAAATACAGGCTGTTTTGTAACATTGCAAATATAGAGGCATTTCAAAGCTGTTTGGGGGGAAACGGCTACATAAATGAATATACATTCATGCAATCCATCACCACGATCAACATCATCATCTGAGGTAAGAACAAGCCTGCTTGCTGGAGTGACACTGCATTCACTCAGCCTTGGACGTAGATGACATTGACAAATGGGACTGCAGATTGGAAAATGAGACAAAAGGAAAAACATTAAATAAAACCCATTATCGTTATCTTTTTTGAAGGGGTGGAAATGAGGAGAAAAGGGTGGGGCTGTCAGTAGAAGACGTAGACAGACGGACACTGCAATCCAATTCAAGGACTGAGCTGCGCAGCAATCTGACAACTTCAGGAAACAATTTCATCTTGCCATACGTCCCATCGGTGGTCATGCCAGGAAACCTATGGGGAGAGCCATGCTGCTTCTGCTCCATTTTGGGTCATATCAAAAGCTATGTTTCAACTTCAGAGCAGTCATTAAGAAACTGGAACAATATGCAAAAAATGCGAGGCATTCTCCTTCACTGTATTTGACAATGTCTAACAAATGAGTGATGGTGCCAAGCTTGGTTGGCTGGGCACATGCAGTCTCAAGTCTTCATTTAATTCATGACTTGTGTTACAGGACACAGAAGAGAAGAATCACAATAACTCCCGATGTGCTACACTGCAGTGTATAAGTAAGCACAGTGTGTTCTGCACACTAACAGTGTCTAAATCAGCACACACAGTCGTTATTGTGCTAATTTCTCACACCTGCCCCTGGGAAGCTTCACAGCTGTTGCTCCACTTGCAGCGGGTTTATCTCCATAAATGATTGCTGATAAATTCTCCTGAGACTGATGCTGAAAGCCTCAGAGATCTAGATGTGAGACTTAAAGAGCCAGGCTGTGAGTTGATGTGGCGGGATGATGTTTGTTCATATTGTGCTCATTAGTGATGGAAGACAAAGTTTGATGGCGGATCCTGCTTTTGGAGACATTTCTGAATAAATATGTTTTGACATTTAGGTGTGGCATTTACTGTATCCAGTTTTGGACAGGATATCCCAATCAAGCATCCATTAACAGCCCAAGGGTACACTGATAAATTCCAGAAATCCGATAAGTGGTCAATGTGTCTAAAAACTACAATATGTATGTTGACTGTGATTTCGGTGTGGGTTACAGATCTGATCCAAATTTGGTGGGGTTTGTTTTATAGCTGACATGTCAGATACTGTATCCCTAACCCAGCTGGTACTGTAGTCCAAGCATGTTAAAATGAGCTTCAAAGGATTAGGCTGGTGTTATTTTCAATCTTTTCATTATTATCAGAAAATCCCATGAAAAGCCCAAAACCAACAAAGAATTTATCCAGCTAACAAGTATTGTCTGTGGAGCCACAGCCTCATATAGCGTATGCCTATGTGCTACACAAGTCCATTATCCTCTAAAAAACTATTAAAACCACACAAAAAGAGCCACACATAGAAGTTCACTGGGTGACATATTCCTTCATTACCACAGATGTGGTCAGTGTATTCAGCGCGTTGTTGTATTTTCTCCACAGTACTCCAGCTTATTGCAGGCCCACCAAATTCTTCAGTATTGTCAGCTGCGTCGTCAACCTTGTGAGTCTGACACAGACATAGCACATTTCTAATTGTACTTTCTGCAGCTAATGATAGACGGTAAAGCAAACTAACAAAGTGGGGTAAACACAGAAAAGTGTCAGCGAGCATTTACTTTCAAGAGATCAAAAATGCAGCTGTTGTGAGTCTATTGGTGTTGTTCAGAGTAAACTACACAGGCAGTGTTCATTGTAATGAAGGACTATGTCACCCAATGCATGCAATATGACTCTTTTAAGTGTTTTTAATAAGTTTTGGAAAAGAATGGCACAGAAGTGTGAGCTTTGGCTATACAAACAATTCTTGTTATTAAGATAGATTGTTTTCATTTAAATTTTATTTAGTCTTTTGATGCGATTTTTGTGGTAATAAAAGGATCAAATCAAACCAGCCTGCCTAAGATGTGCATGAAAGCAGCAATAAAACCAGGTATGGTGGGTAAACATAAAGACAAAATATATCAATAGACCTCTAATTCTTTTCCACCCATCTGGTACACTTTAGAACAGTGTAGAAGACACAGATTAATGCCCTGGAGTCCCCTAATGTCAAATCAATTTTAATTTAGAAGTAGCTTTAACTCATGTCTCATGAAGCCTGCAGGTTCAAAGAGATACCATGGCATGGTTTTAAAGCATGCAAGAGGACTGTATTTTTCATTGGATATGTATATGCAGTACTGTGGTTACCATGCGCAAATTAATCAAATTAAGGGGCCACTTATCTAGTGTTGGATGGTTTGGGATGAAGTCACTTCCATTAATAACCTCAGTTTTCCTGAATTTGATTATAGAGTGATTTTACACAGAAGCTGACAAGACACACCTGCTGATGAACGATATGCCAATATTTGTTCCATGTTCGATCTTGCTCATGTGCTTCCAAAACACCATGATGCAGGCAGTATAATAAGAACAGACGGTGCTGTAATTTAATCATACGGCATGAATCATTTACAAGAAATGGGACTGTAGTCGAAAGATTGAAAAGCTCCCTACCATTATGATCTTACGAAGTTCTCTCTAAGTGCAATATAGAATTATTAATTTGCATGTTCTGTAAACAGGAGTCTTCAAACTGCAAAATAAAATAAAATTGGATCTTAATTTGGAAATACAAGACTAGGTCTACATACAGAATGGAGAGACGAACTAAATCACTCCCGAGTATCTACACCAGTTAAATTAAATATGTTAGATAACCTACATGTTCAATGTCAGTGTTAAATTTTAATATTTACAGCAGTGTTGAAGGTCAGGGATTTTATAGGAAAACAGATGTTGATAAACCCACACGGTGCCCCACAAGATCATTCAGAAACATCTTGTAAAAACTGGTCCCCTGAGAAAAAACTTTTTTTTTTTTTTTACAATAAAGGTGTTCAGCCTTAGGCCTTCTTGGTAAACGGCTGCATGAGCTCACGTCTGACCTGCTTGAGAGGTTGAGCAGTTCGTGCTTGTCGGCGACCGTGGACTTGTCCTCCAGGTCCCACATCAGAGCGCTGATGAGGTGGGAGTTTTTGATGACAATAGGCACCTCCTCGAACATATGCTCGAAGCCAATGTTAGCCTTCTTCAAGCTGGAGAGTGAGGGACAGGACAAGAGGGACAGAGGTGGGAGAAGAAAGGTTAAGTTACAATTTGACTTCACAGTGAGAATATAGACATGTTATAGAAGACTGCAGTGTCTGTGCCATTTCCAATAAGACATTTTATCATTACCTGTTTACATTTATGCCTTTTCAGACTACATAGAGTTAATCTTCTGTGTGATAAATTAATATTAATAAATTAGTATTGCTGTGTTATTTCTTTTATATAGTTTTTGGAAAATCTCTTTAAAATCCTGATATGACCTTCAATCATACCGTCCAGTGCTAAGAAACATTACTTTATTTTTATTGTGCTGAAACACAGCCATATTTTTAGACTAAAACCAGAGGGAACATAGGTTTTATCATTTTCGGGCTCAGACAACAAGTGGTTTTAAGGGTATGCTCCGCTTGTTTATGCACAAAAACCTCATGAATGAGACAACACACAAGAATGAGTGCAAATCAGTGGTGGAAATGAGCCTGTAACAAAGAAGACCCATGCAAAGTAAAACCCAGTTGTTCTACCGCTAGTTCTAATGCAACTCCTTGCATTTAACAGCGGTTTTGTTGACGGCAGAGACCCCCTCATGTTTGCTTTTAACATATTTTCACATTTGTTGTTCGCTTATGCTTACAAGAAGGGTTGCAAATGGAGCATTGTACTGTTACCACTTGGCTTGTAGTACGCGGTCAATTACACCTCAGCCAAAAAAAAAAAGGAACATTAATAACAATGTTGTGCATCTTGCGTTTTTATATCTGAAAATGGTGCGATACAACAGGATGTGCATATTGCCCAGCCAGGGCAATGTTAGACTTGGTAGCCTAAATGATTTTTTTATGAGCTCTCCTGATAAGTGTGCAAAGCACCAACCAATTATTAACCACCTCTTCTTGTTCCTCAGGAGCTAAAAGCTGCATCGCTCTGTCTTTCTCTGACATGGGCCTGTTAACAGAAAATAGAACTTCAAACTTTGCTTAATGTCTCACATAAATCCAATAGCATTGACTGACTGCCTTGGTTCAGCCTGCCACTTGTGCACAGGGCATGAGCTACAAACTAATGTCTGTATATGTCTAATGTTGGCTTGTTAGATGTGTGATGCTTGTTTTTGGATCAATACGCTGGCTGCATTAATCCACCATGAGCACTGTACCAAGAACAGAGATGTTTATATAACACTTGTCTGTGTGATAAATAGGGGTGTGGAGCATCATTTGATTCTGACATGGTATATTTGAAAAATGTTTTGTATTCCAAATAGAGCACCGCCTCAGGAAAACTTTAAGAGGAGACTCTGAGGTAACGGACGTGGACAATCCAGCCTCAGGCTCCAAGTGGGGAGAACAAAAATATATATGGAAAACAACAGCTTATAAGGAAAACCTATAAATATTTTGTTGTACATATTGGAATGATTATCCAGCTGCAATACTTTAAAATATTTCCTGCATATTATGACCTTTTCAAATGCCTGCAGAGCGATTTAAAAAGGCATCTATGAGGAAATAGAAGGACAGTACATTCTAGGCAAGGATTGCTCAACCCTACTGGACTTTGGCATACTTAATGCCACGCTCTTTCCAAGTTGGGCCCCGCTGGACAGAGCCAAAGGTTGTCTCCACGGGCCGACTAATTTGATGCTTCATATTGTGTGCTGAAGTGGAGGCTATTGACCACTGTCTCCATAGCCCAGCGGACTTGGGAGGGCAGTTCAAAGGGATGGGTGCATTCAGCACTCATCTATCCCTGCCTTTCATTTCAAAACGGTGAGCAATATATGCAAGCTTATGTAACATCAAATATACCAACATGAAAGAAAGACTGTTGACTGCACATTGTGGTGGGGTGGGGGTGGGGGGTGAAATGCTTTGAAGTCTTCGAAAAGAAAAGAAACGTAATTGATATTCATATTCCCAGTCTATTCTGAAAATATTAGGATTGAGACAAGATTTTTGCTATGAGGTGATATTGTCCTTTCCTGCCCAGAGCTGCCCTCTTTCAATCATGGGCTTATTGGGAACACTGATAGCTACAGATTGGAGCCGTAATAAATCATAGGAACTAATGAAAAGCTGTAAAAATGAGAAGGATCCTGACTCTGGGCCAAACACACCAGGTCAATAACAGAGCGGCTGGAAAAAGATACACACAGGTGGAGAAATACGGAGGAAATGGGGAAGAGAAATTAAATTATGCAGTTAAATTGTCCCATCTTCTTGCTAATACACTTGCTTTTAGTTTAGCTTTTAAATGTATATCTGACAGCAATTTCATACCACAAGGACTTCTTCATTGAGCTGTTTACTTGGATTTGTCAGCACATGTGTAAGTCCCTTCATGCATGCGTTTGTGCACTTGGACTACCCTGAGCTGCCTGGAAAATGGTCCCCTCATTACATTCATTTTTAGCTGCAATTTAAAAGCAATTACGATAAGCCTTGAGGTCAGAAAAAACGTAAACATGGTACATCTGTTTGACGGGAAAGGGTGAGCTGATAAATCATCATCATCATCAATCTCCAACTGCTACTAAATGCCTCCCTTGTGGATGCACACAAGCCTATATTTGCACCCATTGAATAAGCACAATCAAATGTGCGAAAAGGGAAACATTTTAATTCTGTAAGTAATTTGAGCCTGTGTGTTTATATATCCGCACAAATGAGATCTTCTGTGTACATGTCATCATGAAATTCATCCATATATATAACGTCTTTACTGTTGTGTGTTGCCATATGAGCTACTCACCCCTCAGGTGTGAAGTCTTTCTCTTTGCAGATCTCCATGAGTTTTGGGGTGAGCCTGTAGGCCTTGAGGGACAGGGAGCCTTGGGCCGTCTTTATAGGGTCTAGAATGACGAGAGAGATGAAAGAAAATGATGTATAACTGTCAACTATAAAAACATATTCTCTGAATTCAGCAAACATTGCTGGTAAACATCCTGTTGTCCATTTAGGATTACACACTGTACAAAAGAAAATTTCTGAGTTCTTCTTCTTCCATGGTCCTCTACTGAAGGCGGCAGGGGTTAAGTGCCTTGCTCGAGGGCACCTTAAGGATGAATGAGTTCATCATTCAGGTTCTACCTCCCATATTTTCCCAGTCAACAAGGTTCTCGTTACAAATTTTGGAACATACAGAACCCTTTTTCCCAAGATTCATCCACTTGCTTAAAATGCAATAAATAAGTTGGTTTTCCATACATGGAATACAGTGGTGTGTGTCTGCATTGTGCACTGCCCACCATAATAAGCCAATGTTAGAATATTGACTCCAATAAAGAATGCATGGAGCTTCATTTCCCCCCATCTTTAATCAAGAGCATGCTCTTTCATTTTGAGAACAAGATTTATTGATTTCATGTTCAAACTTTGTAATACCCTCTCTCAAAACCCTGCACTCGCACACAAATAGCACTTGCTTGCGCTTGGATTTGCTCTGCTTTTGCTCAAACAGAATGCTTGCACTTGGATGTTGTTGTTGCTTGTGTAGATTTCCTGCGCTCCAGCTTCAGCCCTTCTCCTCGCACTGCTTTCTGTGCGCTTGTGGAATGCGTGCTCTCGGATTTCTGCTCTGCTCTTGGATTTTTTTGTACAACAACCCTATAAGAATTCCCCAACCAATAGAATGCCAGCTGTGGTGTCAACCAATGAAATGATTGCTGCCTCGTTGCGGGCATGTTCGCTTTACTTCTTACTTCCAATCTGATTGATTTAGTCACTTAACGGAAATCATATTCTATCCATTTTAGGGATGGAAAACAATCATGTCTGTACAGGCTTACAAATGTGAGCAGGGAGGAAGGGAGTGGAAAAGCTACAGGTCTGTCTGCTGCAAAATGACATTTGCACAGCAGGCTTTCTATCACATAAAATCAATTCAACAAATAGTTAAAGTAACGTTTAACAAGACAGAAAAAGTAAAAAGTATCTAGACCAACTAGAAGGAAGGGCTTAGAATTGGTCGTCCAACTCTATTCCACTTCCTGTTTATGTGACTTGCTGAAGAGAGAGAGAAAGTGGTAATATTGGGTCAGACTGGACAGCCACCAAACCAGAAATGTTTAGTGTGACTTATTCCCTTCCCAACTGTGACAAGCCATTTGCTTACAGCATTGCCAATCCCAAACAAGATACAGCCACGCTCAGTTCATGTTGGCCAATCTCCACTTAGACTTGATGGTGGCAGCTGCACTTAGGGCAATGCTCTCTTATCCAAAAGAAGCTTGGTTTAAAAAAAAAAAAAGTGTCTTTCAATAGACCCTCAGTGGCATCTAACTACCCATTTCTTTAAAACCCAAAGCCTCTGGTATATAACACAGGCATTTTGTTGAAATGTCAAGTCTTCTAGCCCAAGACACTATAACACTGATGACTTCATCAGGGTTTTTTGTTACTTCATAAAGCTCCCTCTAGAACTACAGAAGACACTAAACAACTGTTTCACATGCTGAACGGCACCCATAATGACAACTGAAACTGAACTTCATGTCTAAAGCAGATAAAATGTCCCTTTGAATCTTGTATACATCATTGTATTAAAGAATGGTTCAATAGCACTTAAAAACGTCCTAATGACATTCTGTGCCTGGCCAGTTGTACTATATGTTCTGTGACATTTCAGAGTCGGTGAGGCAGGATTCCCAATAACCAAGGTACTTTATTTACAACTAAATAACGTGAGGGATACAGGGTATGGGATAAACGATAACTTAAAGTCTCCGCTAG
>JAVQJF010082394.1:0-52093 GCA_036023855.1 Gadopsis marmoratus | reverse complement strand
TTTGTCTCTCATAGTTGAAGTGTACCTATGATGAAGATTACAGGCCTCTCTCATCTTTTTAAGTGGGAGAACTTGCACAATTGATGGCTGACTAAATACTTTTTTGCCCCACTGTACATTTAAAGCCCTTTGTGTTAAACATAAAGAGTCATATTCCTTCACATTTGGATTTTTTATTTTATGAAAACACACAAAAACAACTATATACAGAGATCATTTACAACTGCCTTTGGAAAAAAGAAAACGTAAGAGTTTTAAGTAGAGCTATCACCATAAGTTGAGAGGTTTGTTAAATGGCATTCTTATTTAAACTAAAATTCACATAGCATATAACGGAAAAATTGATTTTATGTGATAATTATTTGACACTGTCCATTAACTACCTGTTTATAGAACACTGAATGTGTCCCTGTTTGCATTTTGAGGTAAGTATTGGTTACCTCTTGGTCACCATATTCATCGCTGAGTATGATCATGTTCATGCCCTGTAGATTCCTGTGCTATTACAAGTTATCGTCACACGAAACTGAGCATCAAAATGCTTTGAACCAGCCAAAACATAGACAATGAACAGCATGTGAGTGAATTTAACACAGCAGTGCATTTTACAAATTCTCTTCAAAACTTCACAGAAAGGTTGACGGAGATGAGGAAAGCTCAGATATCAAGAGGGGGGTTTAGCTTAAGGTGTGGACACCATCCATCACAGACTGGAGAGACGATGAAGAAGAGGGCTCAGTTGGGGAAGTTGTTGGGCAGAAAGACTTAAAAGTCCAAAGTCTTAAATCACTGTCCTTTCCTGTCCTGAGGTCCTCAGACCATGGGGGGGATCTGTTGACAAAAGCTGTTCCAGAGGTCGTCTGTGGGATTTATTAGGTCTGTGCCCAAAGTTATGTACTGCGGTAGGTCGTCTAGGTCGTCGACTACAAAAGAAAACAGAGGAGAAATAAGGTCAAGATGGTGGAGGAGAACATATATTAGGAGATGTGGGTAACCCAAAATGCTAAACATTTCAAAAAGTGACATGCTTAAAGGGGCCGTCTGAAGGGAGATGTCTAAAGTCTGAGCAAATGACCCTGATGATGTCATAGTGATGTCATTAGGGTCGACTCAGGTTGGGTCTGAGACTGCGTTTTCGAACTTGGACTTTGAAAGACGTGGACTTTCACCAGGCAACGGGTCTAACAAAACGTGCTGTTTCTCAGCCCCTGCTGCATCAGTTGTGACCCTTCTTTTGTTAATCTGTCTCTTGTGAGCTGCCCAACTTGATAACTTTGCAGACAGAAGTGTTGAATAATGTTTAAGAACTAGTGACATTTACCTGAGGAAGATTCGCTCCACTGGCTCCCTGGACTGGTGCATGCTTCATTGCACAGGAACCCCTTGCCGTCTAAACTGCTTTGCATCCAGTGTGAATCTTTCTCCAGTTGCTGGCAAATCTGAAAGAGCAACACTGGACTGAGTATGGCTATGATATTTTGCATAACTGGAGGTTTACCACACCAAACAGTCTTTAACAATCAGTCTTATGTTTATGTTTTGGGTTTTATTACACAAGCCAAACAGGCAGACTAAGACAAACATGGGTATTCCTGTCAATGAAAAATGCATGCTGGTAAGAGTAGGAGTGGAAGGCAATGCTTACCTCGATAATGTTATATTCGTGCTCTGGAAGATCACAGCAAAGACAGAGGGAGAGAAGAGATAGGGGACATGAGTATGGCACTGTGATATTGATCTGTTTGTATGAACCTAATTGCACTTAGGTTAATCCTGTACCAGTTATTAGCACGTGTGCAATAAGTGATGCTGTCTCACCGGGGCTGTGTTCAGGCGAAACTTCAAATCTGTGGCAGAAGCTGTTCTCAGGCTCGATCTCAACTGACAAAGACCAGTCAGGAACATCAGATACAGGCACGAATGGGAAATCTGCAAAGATGGCCAACAACAGCGCTAAATACACTTGACAGCTTTCACTGAATGATACAGGAAGTTACAGTGTTGACAAGCTTATTCTTCAACTATACATATTTTATTAGTCACCTTGCAGCTCTGAGTTCACTGTACTGTCGACCGTGTTCTCCTGAGTGGACAAAACGTCTTCCGGCACTGACTCATTCATGGGAGACTGAGTGTCACTGAAGTCCATGTCTTCGTCCTTCTTCATCACTGTGACCTGCAGAGGCAGATGGTATCTCCGTTAGGTTCAGGAAATTCTCAACAAAGCCATATGCAGTTGTATGTCTAGTTACTGCACCCATGCCGTTAAAATATTATTTTATACTGCCATTACATTATCTGGGTCAGTGTGAGGGTGGTATAATGTTAATAGGCCTCTGACTATATAACAAGTGTTACGACATATACAATACAGGTAACTACCACTAAAGTCTACATAAAAATAGAATGGGCATAAAATATCTATTTACCTTCTTCCTTGTCTTTGTTTCCTTTGCTTTGCTGCGTTTATCTGTGCAGACAAAAGAAAGATATTTTGATCACGTGACATCTTCAAAGGCTCATTGCAGAACAAGCAAGTAAAACAGAAAAAGAAAAAAAGATCAGCAGCTGGAAGAAGCTGCACTCAATTGTTAAATTTAAAAAAAAAATTTTTTAATGCTTGCTCACTTCCTGTCAGTTGTCTCACCTCTAGATTTTGGGGTGGCAGGCAACATCCTGAAGACGCGCATGGCTTGGTGGCCTTTGTTGACACTCTTGTCTTTCACCTCCTCGATGTCAGGCAGCGAGTTCATTGCACAGCGGAAGTTGGCTTTCCACGTCTTTGGGTCGCTGGTCTGACCTTCCACGTACTTCCCTGCAGAATGCATTTTGTTTAGTTTCACATTTTGTATAGTCTCACACTTTGAGACTTTTCTGCCCCATCATCTGCAGAGCTTGCATGTGCATTCGTGCTTGCTCACCTGTGTGGATGGCCCATTGTTTGAACAGACATGCGTCCTTGTCCAGCTCCCAGCCGTGTCGAGCGGCATGCTTCCAGGGAATTGAGAACATCGTCTTATCCTGGAAAATACAAACAAGACATATAGAGTTAAAGCGAGGCTGGCTGCACACTCAACATAGAATGAATTCAAATGTGAGCACACATTTTCGAATATTGCAAGAGGCTGCCATTCAAACTGAGCGTCAAAATGTGAACAGTTTTCTATTGCATGGTCTTAAATTATGAAAAAACATTATTTGCATAGCGCAGTAGAAAAAAAAAACATGGAACAAGCTTTGTTAATGTTTTTAGTTTGATGTGTTACTTTTTAGTTTGGTTTTTTATCCCCTCTGTGCCAAACTCCAGCCCAACAAGGTACTCTCAGAGCAGCATGCAAATCTTGTGTGGTGGTGTAGGGAACAACTACACATAAAAAAGAACCAACGTGCAGCCTTGCAGGGATCAGTTCCCTTTACAATCCCACAACAAATACATTTCAAAATGTGTGTTTCTGCATTAGTTTCAATATAATGGCAACATGTTTTCAGTAGACGCCATTTAGACATGAGCAAATTCAATGTTTTGCAGGAAGAAATAAGCCTCTCACCTTGTCCACCCAGCTCAGACCCGAAATGGAGTTCGACTCGATCATGCTCTCCAGCCATGGCCTCATCCTCATCCTTGACACCGGCATATTTGCCTAAAATGCGCAGGAGAAAAAAGAGAAACGGGGAAAAGAGCACAAAGTCGTTAGATGCGCGAGGATTGGTGCGCGCGACGTGCAGCAGCGAGAGCGGGACCAGAGACGCTGCTGCCTGCTGGCCGCGCGCAGGAGGGGTCACGGCCGGGCGGGGGGGGGCGGAGGGGGGGGGCCGGGGGCGTTCACGCGTAGGAGTCAGCGCTACTTCTGAAGGTCAGACCATAAATCATCCCCCAGCTGTAAAGCGTATAAATGCACGTGGGCTTATTATGGGGTATCCGAAAGTTTCTTTCTAAAACTTTCTGCTTCCTCACTTTAGGAGGCATTTGAAGTCTTGCGCGTAAAGACCCCCCCCCCCCCTCCCCGTGCGCGGGGCAGAGCACACGCCTCCTCCTGCACCGCTGCTGCCTGCACACGACCCACAACATCACCAAGACATCAGAGACGCAACGCGTGCAAATAAACACGTTAACGTCCGAAAACTTTATGAAAAAACAAAAAAGAAAAAAAGAAAAAAATAAGCACCACTGCAACAGCTGTCTTTCTACACATCTGCTCACGATTGACGATGTTTGACTCTCAGGATAAATAAAGCAGCTCCCGGCAATGCAGCTGTTTCAACGTGGGCCATATTCAAACATAAATAAACGTGGTCTATTAAATATTAAATACCAAAATCACTTACAGACTCCGCGTGTTCTACGGTCCGTGAGATGAACTTTTAATAGTCCGACAGGATAATGTTTGATCCAGAGAAGCGTCTCGTCGCCTTCGCGTTCGGACTTGTGCCGATCAGAAGTGGATACTGAGTGAGCGTCTCTCACTCATTTATAGACGGGAGCGGGTTTTCCCCCGGCCGGCCCCGCTGCAAAAAGATGTCCGCCGAGGAGAAAAACAACGTAAACACTGAAACGCATGACTTCATAAGCAGAAAGATCGGGCGTTTTCCGCCAGAGTGAGTCGCGCCGCAGACGTCTCGTCTCCTCTCGGCGCGTGTGCGGGCGTCCGTGTTTAAATGAGATTTTGAAGGAAACTCCGACGCGATCCAACGCGTAAATTCAGCGCAGGCGAAGGCTGATGTTTTTTGCAGCGCGTCGGCGCATGCGCAGCAGCCGCCGCCGCCGCCAGCAGCAGCAGCAGCAGATCGGTTTCCGAGAAATCACGCTGTTGAACGCAAAAGGAGGAAGTTAATAACAACACGGCTTGTTACGACGGCTTCGTGCACGTAGACTGGACCCCCAAACCCTGAAAGGGCTGACATTTTTAAAAAACAAAATATATTTAACACGGGACGTCTCTGCAGACGGTGCAGTTTACCTGCTTAGCAAACGTCTAAATGTCGGCAGGCTTTGTGATATGTGCGCGTGATATTTACTCAAAAGAGAGAATAAATACTAAAGTATGGCATGCTGTGGTTTTATTATTGTATGTTGCACCAGACAAAGTAGCCTACGTTGCTATAACTGTAGTATTATTGTTAATAAATGCAGTGGCAATTTCTAGTAGCAGTGATAGAATCTGTAACATCAATCAGTTGTTTGGAGACTGTGCCTTATTAACGTGAGAATATGCATGTAAACCATCATAAAAAAGGGGCATAATTGCTACTTTAAACACGTACACACGCGCGTGCATACGCCCTCCAGATACCGGAGTTGACCCCGCAGCTTGGCATGATAACTATGTGCATGGGACCAGCCCTTTAGTATAATCAGCAACTGAGCTGAGAAGTCAGGCATTTACGAGAAATGATGTAGTAATTTCAGCCACCGGTAGAGGCAGTGTAGTTCAAGCTTGCGGGCCCATACAGTACGACGGGAGACATGATGATGACACACCGGGAGGAGGGGCGGGACTGAACCTGCAATGCAGGACCTATATTCAAAGATGTTATTATAGCCCTCTGAATGTAGCCTGGTTTGAATTCCGGTGCGCGGTCTGCTCACTTCGTGCAGCTCTGCAGCGCCGAATAAACCCCGGAGCCCGTGTTGCGCAACAGCACGGACACACAGAGCTGCCGCTCGTCGTGGGGATTTGGGAAACCCCACGACGACCAGTGTTGCTGCAGCGTCCCGGCGCTGTCCCTTCTAGGGGCTTCCCGCGTGCTGCATTCGCGCGCTCACCCCGGAGGAGTGTCTCGAGAGAGAGAGAGAGAGAGAGAGAGAGAGAGAGAGAGAGAGAGAGAGAGAGAGAGAGAGGGCGAGCGCGCGCGCGCGCCTCCGGTAGGGAATAGCAGGGATTTTTCCTGCGGAGTTTTCACCGGCAGGCGGTCTTTGGGATTTCCCAGTGAAGGCAGAGTTTTGGATTCGCAGGGGCGGAATCATCCCGATTTTCCGACTTATTGCTGTTTTGTACTTAAAGGCGTCAAACAAAAACAAACTCCTTGTTGACGCGTGACAGCAGTGTGGAGATGAAGACTTGAATTATGATAATTCACTGCAGTGGCTGAGGCAAGACGCGTAACAGTGTAGGGTTTATTCTCAGAGTAGACTGTTTAGTTGTGTTTAGTTGTGTTTCCACAATTACAATTATTGCAAATAAGTTATTTTAAAAAGCACTGACTTTAGTAGCGGTTCCTAACCTGCAGGTCCCCCCAACATTGGTTGCAATTTGAGGGGCCAAAAAAGTGATTACTCTGATGGAAGAGGATTAAAAACATACTCCTTCTAAAGAAAATGGTGTTCATTTTTTCCAAATTATTTAATAATACGCGTTCGCTCACAAAGTACTAGATAGTTTTAGCCTTTTAGGCTTTTAAAATGTGTAAACAAAACAGTTTGACATGTCACATCTAGACATCACTTAATTTTCAGGAACAAAAAGGTTGAGAACCACTGAATTATACTGTATTATATAAGTTTTAGTGCTATGCAGTGGTAACATGTAATTGATATATTGTTATTTTCCTGTCTCCAACTGTATCAAGCAACCTCAATACCATGTTTTTATTTTGAATTTTCTCATTTTTATCAACAGTGAAACATTTAGATCTATAACTTAATTCAATTTCAATTACATTTTATTTACACAACTTAACCGTTCTCCAGAATGAAAACGATACAATGACACCAACGTGTTCACCATTTCCAAGTTATAACCTAAATCTATTTTATTTACAATCCTAATCCTGTGTTTCCACACCCAAAGTGATCATTCCTGTACATTTATTGCACACTGTGCATGCAGTGATGGTATTGCTGATTACTTGGGCCACCTGCAAGGTTAAGACAGTAATTTGAGGCTTTGGGATGAGACAAGCAGTTTGAGTGTTCAAACTCCCATCTGCCTTGAAAGCTCACTGATGCTGTACCAAATCACAGCCCTCATTAGTTAACCTGCAATTTCACTGCAACCTCATGCAGGGTACAGGTGGGTGGGGGAATGGGCGGGCATAAACAGCAGGGTAGAATACAGTATATACTTTCTTTCAGATAACATATTTTACCTCCTTTGATCTGAATTTTATGGGAATTTTGTCTTTTTCTTCCAGCAATGTAGTGGAATCAGGACAGATTTGTGTAGCAGCACAAACATGCCAGTTTGTTTTAACTTGTTTCCTGTTTCTGGATACTGGCTGAAGGCATTGTCGTCACCTATTAACTGCTGAGGATGTTTTGTGAACATTTGTAACTCAAATCCCACACTTCAAACCTGTTTTTCTGTTTTGTTGAACTGTCATTGATTTACGTGTCTCCTTCTCTGCTGCCTCAGTGGTGGTTTACTTCTTTATTTCTCACAGAGGAAAGATTTACCACAACAGAATTGCCTGCCAAAGCACCTGTAGTGACTCAATCCATGACACACTGTATAAAGGTAATAACATATTGAACAGGTTTGTAATAATGTCTTCATAATGTCCAAGAAGGCCTGGAAAAACAGCATCGTTTGGTTTCTAATTAAAAGCTCTGTACTAATGATTAATAACCTCTCTAGGTTATTCTATTGGAATTAATGAACTGAAAGAATACTAACTGAACACGGCCTCTATTTTCCTTATAATTAGTGCCACGTACATAGCTAAAAACAGTTATTTCCAGAAAACTTACAGACCCATAAAATAAATCATTGCTGTTATAAAAGACAAAAGGTGATCAAATGAGTCAAATATCAAGGCCTTTTTGTCCCATAATTTTCAATTCCATGAGAATCTCTTGGACTTTTTTTACTTTTTCCACAAGTTTCTGTTAGTTTGAAACTCTGGTGGAGAGAGAGGATGGGAGGGAGGGAGGGAGGGAGAAAGGTACAGGTGGAAAAAGTGGAAGGTGGACCCATCTTTCCACCCCAGGTGGAAAGAGTGCTAAAAATATATTATTGCAGCATGTTTTTCAATATGGGCTTAAAATATACAGACTTGAGTAAACATGTCAACTTTCCATGAATGACACAGACAGCCCTCAGGCCAATCAGACACAAATTACATCATCACTGCAGATTTCACTCCAACAGGCCTGCTGGTGCAGAGTTTGGCCTGTGTTTTCTTTTTAAGTTTAGCACCCCCTTCAGCCCAATAAGTGTACTGTTTTTGAGTGTCTCAACAGAGAGATGCAGGGGTTGAAGAAGAAGAAGGGATGTAGACATTAAGTCTATTGTCTGTTCCATTCTCCTGAGCAGAAGGTGGCAGTAATGCACCAATAAGCTGGATGACAACTGCTGTAAAACTAGAAGAAGAAGAAGAGATACTGTGTAATGCACCATCAACAGCAGGTTAGTTTTGTATGAGATTGTCAGTTGAGTTAAAATATTCCGCTTCTAAAAGTAACTATTAAAAAGTAATAAGCAGTGGTGGAAATAGTGAAATGCTTTACTTAAGTTAAAGTACCAATACCGCAATGTAAAAATCCTCCATCAAAAGTGAAGGTTTTGCATTTAAAATGCTATTTAAGTAAAAATACAGGTTTTATAAGCTAAATTTACTTAAATGTACCTGTGCATTATTAATGTTGATGCATGTGTGAGCTGAGCAGCATTTTACTAGCTGGTTGAGGAGCTGTTTTTTAACTACTTTAATACAGTTAGGTACCAGTATGTACCTAAGGCCATGTCCAAAAGGTCACAAGTCAAATTACAGAGATGATTACTGGTGTAGAAACAAAGAGAAAAGGTTCTGCTACATACATTTTAAATCTTTTTTTCAGACTTTTCTCTAATCTTTGGAATGTCTTTGGGCCTCAAACGGTTATTTAAATGAAACAATCTGAGATGGTTGGAAGGAGAATCACTCTCAGTTGGAACTGCTAACATCTCATAGCCATCTGAAGTGTGACAAGGAGCCCAAATATACACTTTTTAGTAAGAGGTCACAAGCCAAAAAGGTTTGGGAACCAATGGTTTAATCAATGTATTATATTTAAAAAGCTTATCATATGTTTTTATGTAATGTTATGTTAATCTGTAAACTAAATAACAACTAGCAGCTGACAGCTGCCAGATACATGTAGTGGAGTAAAAAGGCTTCGGTGTGATCCTGGCAATTGAAATGTAGTGTAGTGTTATTACCCTGTATCATAATTTTAAGCATTTATGCGCTTCGCACTTTGTTGGTGAATATCTGGATAAGCGTGCAATCGATTTTAGGACAGAATTAAACCAAACAAAACCAAGTGACGTTAGGAGACTACAATGGGAGGTCGGGGGGGACATTTAAAAAGAAGATTTGGAGGAAACAAGGGAACTAAGTGGAAGAGGTTGGAAAATCCTTACCAACCGTTTGTATCGCCCTACTATCACCGTTTGATATTTAACTCGTCGCCGGTGCCCTTTCTGCCCCCTTCTGCCTTCAATCAACTCTGTGTATTTTTGTTAGTCCGAGACTTGATGGTTACTCTGTGTAACCGCCTCCCGTAACAAAACACAGAATGCTCATTTTGCGCAGTAGTTGCTCTGCGTGACAACATGGTTAGTGATTAAACCTTGGGAAACAGGGCTCTGCAGTAAAACATCTTTTTCACCTAGTGCCATCAGGTCAACATTTCAAGTTGTCCAATACTTTGGTTTATGACCAAATGCATGCAAAACTAATGTGTTCAGCGCTAATAATCAAATGTTAGCATGCTGCCATTCTAAACTAAGATGGTGAACATGGTACACATTATACCTGCTTAGCATCAGCATGTTAGCATTGTCATTGCAAATTAAATGTCCATGTTAGCATCGTTTAGCTCAAAGCACCACTGAGCCTAAATGTAGCCTCATAGACTTGCTAATGGCTGTAGACGCTTAGTTTTTTTGGACTGTAACATCAACAGAGTTTCCACCGCTCCTCGTGTTATCAAAACATTAATTCATGCATCAAAAGTGCACATAAATCAAACTGAAAACCAAGGATGTTTCTTTTACTCGACCGTAAAATGTATGGTTTTTACAGGACATGGGCAACAAACCATGTTTTATGTATGGAACTGACATTTTGACCTTGGAAAATAAAGAATCCCCAATTTATTACCATCCTGTCAGAGAAGGGATGTGGACAATCTAAGTTATTTATCCCTTTTGACCCCTGACCTTTACCCCAACCTCCCATATCTGTGGTTACATAACACTGAGCAGCAGGACAGATTTTTGTTTTTTTAATCTTGCGTGTACTTCGATCACATTACCACATAAATAAACTTCGTTGTCAGTGCCCTCACCTAAACCACATTCACTCCCCTGGCGTCCTGCTGGCAGGTTGGTACAGACCACATTGAAAAAGACAGTTTGTAATATGATTATTTCCCCTCCTTATGTATCTGTTTGATAATTTTCCCCTCCTCCATCAATGAACAGCTTGGCTATTTATCTCCGTACACCTGATCGATCGTTGCCTCTCTCTTGTGTGTTTTCTCTGCAGTGGGATCAGAGAAGAAAAAGAACAACAGGAAGGTGGCGGGTTGCACTGGCTGCAAGTGACAGATTAGAGGTCCTGATGACTGACGACTGGCCCATTTAATCAGGTCAGTCACATGACGGCAGCACAATAAGACAGTATAGCATGTTGGCCACTACTGGAGACACTTGTAAGGAATTTAGCGTTAAGTAAATTCACAGGCTGAGTCAGTGAACTAATAGCCAGGACAAATATTAAATAGATGTGATTTATTGCAAGCTTTAATGATTAGATATTCGTATATTATACAGACAGAAGGGTCAAATAAAAGTCAGAGCAGCCAGTCAGGAACAAAATCCTCTGTGATGCCTGATTCACATATCAATTTGAAGGCGCTGGACATAAAAATACTGTTACAAGTAAAGGTTTCACAAAATGTAATCACTTTAAATGTAACCACTGAAGTCCTTTATTAATAATAATAATAATTTTAAACTTCTCTCTTGTTTAATCTGTAATGCAACGTTACTCTCTCCCACTTTGTCAGCCCTTCTCAAGGTTACTTTAGTTCACTGGGAGTGTCTTATTGTATCACGTGATCCCGATGCAAAGTTACTCTGTGTCAAAGCTGGGCTCAGCTGCAGGGACGTTCACGCTGCATGGTGTGATGGACTAAAAATAACAGCTTCCTTTAAATTAAACAGCGTGTAACGTATACAACTCTATGTCATATACACAGGTACAGGCTGCACCTGCAAGCATACGAACTAATTCTATATTATATATATATATATATATATATATAAAGAACATTTAAATGATCAAATTCATAGCATGGCTTTTCAGAACAACATCCCAGAACGGCGCGATGATTTTACAATGGATGTGAGAATTAAATGGTTAATCCGTTTGCATCCGGAAAAGACATTTCATCCTCGGTAACCTTGGCGCCGAACGCGCCTTGCGTCCGACCCATAAACCCTTTCGTTCCAGCAGGGGTGTCTGCCATTGCGCAGCAGCCAACTAGGTGAAGGTGGAAAATCCACCAGGAGGAAGGATGCTCCGATAGGCCGCCGGGGTCTGGTTCTTCAAGCAGCACAGCAGAGAAAAAAAGAAACCTGCTGGACATCGACATCCCCTGCCCAGCTCCCCCCCCCCCCCCCCACCGTGGTCTGTCTCAGATATATTGTCTCTCTCCCCCCCCCCTCCTCCTCCTTTAATCTACCAGATTGTCGGCGACTTGCTGCAGTTGATGCTGCAGTTTTGAGCCGCTCCTGCACCGGGACAGCTGATTCAATGAGAAAGACATGCTCGCATTCGTTTTGGTCTCTGGGTCGCTCTGGATTATATTAGGTGAGTCATTTTTTTTTTTATGTGTGTGTTTTTGGTTCTTTTTGGGAACACCTGCTCGCGTTTTCTATCCATTCGGACGACGTAGCATCGCCGTGCTGCGGCTATGGGCGACGCACCTGCCTCGCGTGAGGGGGGGGGCGTCGTGTGTCACCCGCCGCCGGCTCCTTCATTCCCCGCAGGTCTCGCGGTCCCCCGTCGCCCCACGGAGCCTCCTCCGTCGAGTCGCGCCGGGCCACGTTGCTGCAGTCGCCCTGCCGCGGCAGTGACGCCGGTTTCATTCCCCATGTCCCCCAACCCCCCCCCCAGACTGCACGTGTGTGAAAGCAGATCGGTGCAAAGCGTGTAGCGGCTTCTGGCGTCTGGCTGCATCCCGGGCGGCTCCAGCACGCAGCGGTTGTTGACTAGACAAGTTCAACATGGAGGGATGCTTTGCCTTTAATCAGGTACCGCTACAGATACCGGGGGGGGGGGGGGGGGTGAGGCCAGGCGGCGGCATGCATGTGGGTCATTCTGCAGAGCAGGGATTTCATTTTCCGCGCGTGTGTGTGTGTGTGTGTGTGTGTGTGTGTGTGTGTTTTACGTTGAAAAATCCAGCCATCAAAGGAAGGCAGCACACAAACGGGTTAAAGACGAGGCCGGGCAGAACGCTGAGGTCGTGTGACATTGTGCGTACAAACCGGACACACGTCATTAAAATGAAAAAATTAACAAAAAAAAAAAAAAAAAAAAACCCATTAGCGAATGTCTCGTAACAGCGTGTGCGGCGCTCGCGCTGCTGCCCCAAAACGAGGCGGAAACACGCGTCCGTCTGCTTCTGTTCTGCACCGAACACGTTAGCCTGCCAGGGAGCCGGCACTCGGCGTTTTCCCCCATTTTTGCCCGCGATGTCCGCCGCCATGTCTCAGTGATGGAGGGAGGGAGGATGAGGAAGGATGACGCGCGTCGAATGGCCGCATCTGATTGGACGGAGCTGTCCAGGAGCAAGGGGGTGCTGAAATCTTGCGGCCTACCGGCAAACTAGCGAGCAACAGCATGCTCCGGTTTTTAGGAGACGTCGTTGATCTTCGGACGTCTTTAATATGTCAAATTTTTCAAGATAATCCCCGATGAACCGTGCTGTCTAGCAGTGTTGCAGACCATAATAGAGGCGCTGTAGGCAGGTTATTGCCTGTATGCAACGTGGTGGTAGATTACACGCGAGGCTGAGCTTTAATGGTAAATAGGCACGGGCCTATTGCCTATTGTTGCCTATTGTTTATTCCTCCGCCTAAGAGTATAGGTCCTCAGCAGCAGCTGCACTGCCTGGTTGCTAAGTGACAAACAACCAGTCACAGGTTTGGTTGGTGCATTAACAGTCAAACTTGCTGCGACAAGGCTGCTGGTGTTGCATATTTAATAACCAAGGCAGCCAATCAGAACCGAGGCCCAAAATCGTTTAAAAGGGACCGAATCGTGTGGCTGTGCACCTGAAGCCGAAGCGAGCCCCTCAGGGGAGATTCATGACACCTTTAACCTGTCATCACATCCCAACACCCTGCTGCTCCACCTTATAAATAATTCATTTTAATCACCATAGTGCACAGTGTGTAAACCTATTCTTTTTCCCTTCCTCAATATTTAATTAAAACGATGATGGTGGCTTCACCCCACCTATTGGCAGAAAATGGCCAATGATGTTCAAGGATCCTAACTCCTCTGCTTAACATAACACAAAGCCCAGGCCCACTAGTGAATTAATAACTTGTAACTGTATAACTCTACTACTTTGTGGAGGGTGGGGGTGAAAGCAACCTGCAAATTAAAGACACACTGCATGACTGCACAATATGGCAGGATACATTTTGAGTGTTAAGACTTGCCTGCTGTGTAATAAGTGCCTGTCATTGTGCCCTTGCACTGAGTGTTGACATAGTTGTATGTACATCCCTGTACAGTTACACGTCTGACCAGTGATTACATGGTGGGGATTTTAACATCTACTTTATATATACACTGCTCTAAAGTCTCAATCCTGGTGTGATCAATAATATCAGCCAGTCTGGATGCTCTCAGATCAACATGGCAGAGTCTTGAGTGTTTTTGTATTTTGCCGTTTCAGCGTTCAGTGCATCCTCTTCCTCATATTGTGGGATGCCGGATAGTAATGGCTCAGCCTAATGTGCTGAACCAGGTCTGTCTGCCCATCACGTGCTCAAGTATTTGTCTCACAGATCAGTCTGCCACGTAATATACAGTTCTGCTTCTGTTTGTAGTCCTGCTCCGATGCGTTCGCCATTTTTTACACCTCATGGAAATGAGAAATCCCTTCAAGTTTAAGCCCACTATCTCAGCGTTTGATTTCAGAATTTTGTCAAAAGGAGAACATTTTCATCATTCCTCATAAATTTACAATGGAGGAAGCAGTGATATGTAGCCTGTAGCCTGGTGGTTGTTAGCCTTTTTGACTCATATGCTTAAAAATGCCAACAAAGGTGCCATGACAGGATGCATATGCCCAGTGGTGAACAATATAACAAAAGTGGTTTTCTCTTTCAGGTTGAATGGTTAGTGAAATAATTTGATATTTTCATAATTAATCACAAAACAGGTTGAATAATCACTAGAGCAAAAATGTGTTTTTAAATGACAATGACCCTGAAAACATTGTTTTGTGGCCCATTAAGGGTCCTAATCCCCCAGGTTGAGATCCACAGGCCTACCTTCACTCTCACTTTGGTAGTCAAATCAGACTCATTTATTGTTGCTGTGGGCAATTTGTTTAAGTATGCAAATATCAACAATGCAAGCAGAAGTGTTTATTTGCATATGTGTGCTGCACTTTATGTATGTTGTGTGCCACTATGCCGGCGAGCGGGAGTGTCTGTGTATCATTTAGTGAAGGAGAAGATGAGCACAGCGTGTTGAGGTAGGGGGAGGCTGTGAGAGAGCGCGCAAGAGAGAGAGAGAGAGAGAGAGTGGTGGAGGGAGGGGTAGGTGGGTGGGTGTGGTGAGAGAGTGCAGCGTCTGTTGAGCTGAGGGTGGTGTGATACGGAGGCCTGCCAGGCCCAAACTAGACCAAAGCGCATCTCGCTGCCTTCCTCTTGCTTGCCTCAGCCTAACCTGGCTGGTGGCAATGGGAAGGTAATAGCTAGTTTGCAATAAGTGATGTGATATCTGCCCGAGGCCCCTTGACACAGCACACACACACACACACACACACACACACATACATCACACCTCATGGCTGCCTGGCTGCCTCAGACGCCTTTGTATGTGCTGCTGCCTAGACCACATCTGCTTTAACCCTTCTGCAATGCAATTACAGTTGAACTCTTTTGCCCGATTTGCATTTTCTTTTGCGTTTGCCTGGTCTGTATGTCTCTTTTTACTGCAACCACAGTGCTGCATTTTTTATTTAACAATATATTCCTGCTCAAGCCATCCCTTGTATCTTATTTCTCCCGCATCTTGCATCACCAGTTTTTATTTTCTGAATGATAAATGCAATTACCTGTTGTGCAGCAACTCCATTCAGTGGAACTCAGTGGAAATGGCTGTTTTGTGTGCACAGGATGTAACACTGTCTGTACAAATTATCCCTCAGTGACAGGGACAGGAAGAAGTTGTGGTTTGACTCCTGCAAGGTGGTCTTAGCAGGATAATGGCAGAGAGTGAGAGGACGAGTTGTTAAAAGAGAGTGACTGACTGAGTGATTGAGAGAGTGGGTGCTGTGCAAGGGTGAAAGATACAATGCATTGATGTGAGTGAAGTGGCAAAACAGGAACGTTTAAAAAATATGACAAATCCGAGTAGGATGTCTTTAAATAGAGTGCAGGAGTGAGGTTACTACTGGTCATCCGTCTCTGTGCTAATAGGCTGTAATCTCCCCACGCTGGACTCTAATCATTGGTGACGGCCCTCGGATGGGCTGATGGGGTGGGACTTAAGGACGAAGGGTGGCGCTTCCTCCACTTTAAGCCTCAGAGGTCACAGGAAGTATAGCTGGCCCATTCACAAGCCTTCATCCCTTCGTAGCTTGCAGTTCTCACGCTGCACCAAAACCTTTGCAAAGTGGAGTCTTCCTGAGAGAGGAGGAGAACACGTCCTCATGTACATGCGACGTAAAATTATAGATGAGGAGCAGCTGCATTAAACAAGCCTTGGTGCAGCAGAGTTTCATAGCCGAGAATCAATGTTTCTTTATGGGATTTACTCTAAATAGGCTGAATAAAGTGTTGTTGAATGGGGACCTTTCACAGGTCCACAGGGAAGCAGCTATTCAGAGGCACTTTAGCTGAGCCATTTGCGGAAATGTAACATGTATGAAGTCAATCAAATACCCGTCCCAAAATACTGCCACTTCTGCACCACATGTAGCTTATTATATGAGTGGACACAGCTGGAAATGTCTTTTTGCTCCTTTGTAACTCATCTTCAAGTCAAGAGAACATTTTAATATTTCCATGTGCAGACTAAGCCTTTTGTGTGAGCTGATAAGCTTTGGGATCTTCAAACACTGTAGCTGAACGCATTCATGTGATCCATCTTAAGCTAATTCAAGCTACATTAGCCTTTTGAGTCGATATTTACAGCTGTAAGGATTTCACTTGATTGTTCTGACCCATATAGCTGAAATATTTAACCTGGCCCTTAGGAGGAAGGCCACTGTTGAGGTCCCCTAGCATGTTCAACAAGCTCAAATGTTTATTGTTTTAATCCAGCTGTTCATGCACCGTATGTGCACTAAATATTTTGTAATAGATACGATAGGACAGTGTTTAACTGCGCACATCTGTCAGGCTTTGGAGGGAACAGCAGTAGACATACACAAGACATTGGTTGATGTTGCATCAAATATTTTAAAACGACATTTTCGTTCTTCCATATTTCCTACATTTTCACTCAGTCTTAATTCTGTTTGTTCAGATAAATTAGGCTGCTGGCTGTCTTGACAGATCCTCACTTAAGATTAAATTTCAACGTGAGCTCATACTGATCCCGTCTCTCTGTTGCATTTTAGAACATGACAGATGGATGATCATGCAATATAATATGCCAGGAAATGATCAACAAAAAGCATGTCGTAAACTAAAGTGTCAGCCAAAAGAGAAGTTCACTGGTCACAGGCTCTTTGAGAGAAAGCTTCAGCAGTCTTTGCAGCAGCGGTAAGATGCTTGAAATATAATAAACATGAAATGAAGCATGAAACCATCAAAGTTTAGCTTGGCAGCACAAAACTAGATGTTAGCATTTAAATGGACCATCCTGTTAAGCTAAGCAAAGTTAGCTTTTCAATTACGTTTTAACAGTTTGGCAAAAAAACATTGTGAGCTTAAGTCACGGTCAACTTATTAGCTTTTAGCGAAGCGTCCAACCAAATTCATGCTCTTAGTCAGCAGATTCAGCTCGCTCAGTCATTGGCTCTTGATGACAACTGAGATGTCTGCATGACACATGAGCAGACTACACATATGCTGATGAAGACAGTGAGATGTAGTGGAAAGCTTCAATGAACGCTTGTTTCTTCATCTTTTTTTTCATCCTTGAGCAAGAAGTCAGCCCAACCTGCACATTCATTTATAAGACCGTTCAGCTAAATGGTCAGCAGAACATCCGCTGCAGGGAGGATGAGGATACCTCAATTTATATGGTGTGATGTGCTCTTGATTTCGCAAATTAAAGTCATAGGTCTTTGAGTTCACTGGCTGATAAAGGTTGTTGTTGTTGCTGAAGGGGATGCTGCTGACCTGCTGTTCTTTCGGTCACACCAGCTGTAGCAACAATCTTTGTAGAAGTCAACAGGGATGGACTTAAAGACCTGAAAGTGTATGTGCATGTGTCCCTGGGGTGTGCTGTTTAGGTTACTACAGGACAGAGAGTTGGACACCAAACGGGGCCATAGGCTGCAGTAAGAAGGTTGAAACAGCTGAGCAAATGACCCTGTTTAACCAACGGAGTCGCGCAAATTTAACATCGCAGCCCGACCTCAACTTTCACTGCAAGAGTCAAAAAGAGAACGCTTGGCTTCCAGAGGACCCAAGTGATCAAATGTGGGTAATTTTTTATGTTTATTTTTGAATCCTACTTGAGAGAGAGACATTCAGTCTGTGTCTAATTTCAGGGGCTGCATACTGTACATATACAGTACGTAGTCTTTAGTCGGCCGCCAGCTTGTGGGCAACACCTGCACCTTCTCCCCCAGTGAGACAGTGTACCGAGAATTCACCACAGGGTCACCTTGTGTGAAGGATACGCTGCGGCTGCCATCCAAATTAGGGTAAAAAGAAGACTGCATTTCTTGGAGGAGAAGCTCAAATCTTGACAGGCTTTTCGTGCCGTCATGGCGTTTTTCGGTCCAGAAATATATACTTTGAAGGAGTCAGCCCCTGACGCCGGACTCAGCCACTGTGTGTAGTGGAGGGCTAATTGATGCTTCCACTGCCTCCCATCCAGCAGTCCATCTTGCTCTGCCTCGCCACGGTCTGAGAGAGAGAGAAACAAGACGGGCAGCTGGATGTTTGCATCTCTCAAGGAGGCCAATTAGGTGTCTGGCCGGCCGCGAGTCTCCTGCTATTGTCTGGCTATTTCACGGCATGTCTGTAGTTTCGCATTCTCTGGTTTGTTTAACCCTGCAGGCACCACATGAGAGCTTGTTCCTTCCCAAACAGATGCCAGGAGTGGATGTTCAAATATGCGTGAGCAGATGTCGATTATGTCCACATGTTGTCTCATTTCAGCCCATAAACTTTGAAAGCTTCCAAAATATACAGTTTGCGCCCACATGAACGCTGCATTTAGCATTGCTTTGCAAAGATGAGCAGCAAAGAAATGCTACGAAATGAGATCCTCGTAAGGTGGCACTGCATTTTGCATGTTTTAGATGGCTTCATTGAAGACACTAGAACAAATAACATCAGTAAAATTAAATATAAAATCAAGGGTTAATGGCTCCCATGTTTGTGTCTGTGCACAACTATTCAAATGTCCAAAAATGATTTTTTTTACGCCTGCAAGGTTGAGTTAAGACAAACCCAGCCTCCTCTATCCCAGCCATACTCACAGTGGTGTCAGTGGGTTATGGAGTCTGTCTATATTTAGAGCTGGTCGAGGGCTGTTTGCCCTCCTCTGCCTCTCTTTTCAAATACAGAGAAATCCATTGTGGCTCTGCCATCATCAGTGCAGCCAAGCCACAACACATAGCACATGCAGTGAGCCGCATTACATTTATGTCATCCAAGCATGCAGACCAACAAGCAGCAAGTAAATAAACATGTCGGTCATGGTCAGTCAGCAACAACGTACTCAAACCCTGCACGTCCCATCGCAATTTGGACGAGTATTGTGGCAACTTTGGCATAATAAAGATCAATGCTAAAATGTAAAATCCCCCCTCCAAGGTTTATCAGAATCATTTCAGGTGTATCTGAGCGTGTCTCTGTAAGGATATATGCATGTGTATGGCAATTTTGACCTTCAAATATGGACCATCCACTTGGTAAAGCATTTTCATAATTTGCTTAGTGGTTGTGTGTAGTCTCAGCATAGTTCTCTTAAACTGAAAAGCCTCAAAAATCATCTCAGAAGTGATCCTCGTGAAGATTAAATGCATTTATTATCAGGCAGTGCATCCAATATATTTACCAGTCCCCAGTTACTCCACAGTTGCAGAGCAAGACAGATTACTGTTTCTGTGCCGGAGGAGGTAAACATGGTGGCTTTTGTTGATGTCAGTCTGTGTTTGATAGCAGGGAGGTTTTTTGTTTGTTTGTTTTTTTATTACACGGTTCAGCTGTTCATGTCCTGTTGGCACGACACCAACATGGAAATTATCTTGTCTGTGTGTTGTGCTGCCTGCCTGACTGGTGCTTTGTCATTGATCTTCCCATCAGAACTGTTTCAGATACATCAGCTGTACTGTAATATGGAACAATACAGTGAGGAAGGATGTGTACTGTAATGTGGAAAAGAAAGTGTATGATAGGGAAACATATACTAGTTGCAAATCCATCAAGACTGGACGTCAGCTGTATTCTTGACTTAATGAAATCACAACTCATCCGCATTAAGCTCAGCTGCTAAGAAATTCTTTGTTACTATAGCAACAAAGCGGTGAAAACGTGAATTGACATTTTTAATTCTTGCAGCTACATTTTTTCATGTTTTTATCTTATCAAAAATTAATACAATGTAATTATTTTACAATCGCATATTCACTGTGATAAGTTAAAATTAACTTGTACTACATGGGTTTTATTGGGGGCGTTATTTTATTTCCTTTTTATGTAATGTGCTGATGTTTTGGAGTTTATGCCTACTTATCAATAGTTCAGCATTTTGGCAAATTCTCTTATTTGCTTTATTTCCAAGAGTTAGATGACTACAATGACATCTATGCCATCTCTGCACGTTAAGTCAGGATGTGGTTAGCATAGCTTAGCATAAACCCCCGAAACAGTGGGAAAGAGCTAGCCTGGCTCTGTCCATTGTAACAAACAAATCTCCCAATAAGTCTGAAAATGACTAACTAACTAATTGTGTGTGTATGTTGTTTGATTTTACAGATACATGAACAGAAATGTCAAAAAGACCATTTTTTTAGGGGGAGTTCCGTGTCTTACAGACCGTATCTCGTAATTGGCACTATAGCTGGAGACACTGGGAAGAAATGCTGTAGAATTCATCATAAAATTTCAAATTGTCGTATTTACACTTTTGTTTGAGCATTAATTAAGTAAAACAAGATGCTATTAATTAGTGAGCTTTCAGACTCATGGTATGGTGTGATTTTATCTTTGGACAGAGCCAGGCTAGCTGTTACCCCCTGTTTACAGTCTTTATGCTAAGCTACGCAGCCCTGTCTGGTCTCCAGCTCCATATTAACGCACAGACACAAGATTGCTATCAAACTCCTCATAACCTCAAAAGCGAATAAGCGTATATCTGCAAGTATTAATGTATTCCTTTAAAAAAGATACGTTTTTGATGTAGTAAAATTCAATTAAATTTCATGAGGTGAGAGGTGCAATATTACAGATGGTAGAATACTGAAAGCAGCACAGATGAGATCAAACGTTGTTGTCTTTCTGTTGCCAATTATTTTACTTTGCTTTTTAGATGTTCTCAGTCCGTTCCGAATACCTGAAGTTGTGCCAGATTACGTTATCAGTTTGTGATGTCTTTACAGTAATTAAGTCTAACTGTCGGACAGACTCCAACTGTGCACAGTGGGCGACTCTGTGTACTCAACAGGCCAGGACTTTTCATCCCAGAATTAACGTTGACATTGTAACTGCTTCATCATCCACGCACACGCCAGTGAATACTGCTGTTTAGTTCAGAGCCATCATCAAGTGGTTTCTGTTATTTACTATAATGCCCAACATTTCCCAGCACTTGAGCGTGTAGGTTACTGGAACTGCAGAGTTTAAAATGCAAAAAGAAAATACAAAAGAGCAACAGAGAAAGAGGAAATATCTGATCCATACAGTAAAAAGAGAAGTAGAGAGTCCTGCGGTGTTAAAGAGACAGTACTGTTCTCAGACACATCAGAGGGATCTGACATGTGGTGCTTTTTCAGTCGATAGTTTCTTTCAGAACAGAAACTTGTGTTGAATTAAGAGGATTCGAGCCCAAGAAGAGTTTGGGAAAGCAGCATCAGGGTGTTCACTGTAGAGCAGCTGAAGGTACCGTGCAGTGGAGGTGATGAGCAATAGCTGTATTACAGCATGTGAACATGGCGTCATATGTCAGCGCTGCTTTACAAATGACTGTAAATGGTGACTGCTGATGTGTTTGCTGGCAGCAGTAGTGTGTGTGTGTGCGTGTGTGGTGTGAAATTATGCTACGGATGGGAACATGCGAGCACTGGGGTAATGCAAATATATGCGTGTGCTGGTAATAAATAAATAAAATGTTAATATATTAAAATAATGATACTGGGGGCTTGGACTCACGACCTCCGTATTTCTGCTTACATCCCCTTTTATACAACCCATTTACACATCAGACCTTCATTAGCTCTCGACAATCAAAAAGAGACTGTTTGTGTCTTAGGTTTGTCTTGCGTTCAATGTTTGGTGGCTTTGAACGTTGTGCACGTGGCTTCCGGAAACCTTGTGCCACCCGTCATGCAGGTTCATGTGATTCCGTTTCCCTTTAGTAAAGTAGCAGTGAAGAAAATCGTGCTTCTGCTCAAAATAAGGTGAATGAGGAAGTTGACGTTCCCACGGCCTCAGATATTTTTACCCGTCAGCCTCGCTGTCTGTTGGTGTCTGAGGCTCTGTGCGTGTGTGTGGGAAGGGAGGGAGGGGGGGGGGACAGGAAGTGATTCTGATTGGCTGTAAGCTGCAGCAGTGCCTCGACGCCATTCGTCCAGTCAAGGTGGTGCTGTCTCTGACTCATTTCACGGGGGAGGGAAGGAGACCCTCCAGTCAGCGCTAGAGCCAGCCTCCCGCTCAGATAAATTATACATCTCACAGTGTGTGTGTGTGTGATACAGAGGCTGAGCCTTAATGAGCACTGTGCACAGTGTGTGTGTGCGTGTTTTATCTACTTTGTAGTCCCACTACTACTCAGTGCTGTAGTGTAGATTATCTGTTCTGAGCTGCTTTTACAGTAAGCAAGAATGAGGGGGAAGACCCCTCAGTCACCTTTTTTTGAAGTTTAAATGATGTGTTTAAGGTCACAGGATCTGAGTGGAGGAGTGGTGAAGTCAAATGTATTCATGAAACACTATTATCAGACAAGACTGGCTTAAAGTGGTTTAAACAACCCTGAGAAATTTGTAGGAGGATCTAGTTTTGTCTGTGTGTGTGGTAAAGTGTGTCTGTCTGCATTTCTTTTTTTGTCTGCAACTTGATTTAAAAATACTGAGCGGAGACTGCAAATTATGCAGATCAGACAAATAGGAAACTGTAACACTATCGCTTAGATGTATTTGACTTTTTGTAGGTTCATATATCATCAGTTCTCAGGACTTAATACTTTTAGTAATCAGTCCCTGGAAAAATAATCGCCATGCATTTTAATATAATTTCCATTTTTCAACAGCATTGGTTTACAAACCTCTAAGTCCACAGCACACCTGATTTAGACTGATTATGCCTGATTATGAAAATCAAAATCTTTCCACCAAATATTGATCTTAAACCATTCTAAGCAGATGTTAAAAATAGGTTTTCATGAAAGTTGAAATAAAATGTGGCCGGCATATCTGAAGAATTGGAAAACTTATCACATGCACACATACACAGAAACTGAAAAAATATTTGGACTTTTTTTTGTATTTCACATGCACATACAATATGTTTCGTATTCAGATTGACACCGACTTTGAAATCATCATAGTCAAAAGAGTTTCCGCTTTCCTACAGAGCTGAGTTCCACCCTGATGGAGAAGATGCAGGCCCAGGAGATGATGAGCGGCCTGAGGATACCAGAGATGGACGAGCTCGGCCAGTTCTTTCGCTCCCTGCCAACCTCCACGCTGGTGGGCATCGGCGCTCTGACCGCCGTGCTGGCGTACTGGTTGGCCACCAGACCCCGCCCCATCAAGCCACCCTGCAGTCTGCTGCACCAGTCTGAGGAGGTGCCGGTAAGATGGAGCACACAGATAGATTTATAGATGCATGGACAAGTATATCAGGGTTAGGAACACTAAATGTGAAAACGTTCACAAACAATGGAAACTTACACACACCGAGTGGAAATTGTTTTCCACTTTTTCAATTTTAGTTTGAATTACTCACTAAAGTCTTCCCAAACTGAGCTCCCTTACCATCCAGCTGCCAAAATCCAGACGAGAGAAGTCCGGGCTGATAAAAAATGCTCTTACACTCATTTAGGTCACCTTCAATTATTATCATGCACTCGCAGCAATAAGCTTTAGGAGCAGGGTGGAGTGCTTCCTGTTTTTATCATTATGTTTGCCCTGGGTTTTACCTGTCAGGCGACATACGGTACACGCTGCCCCAACCATCTGAACGGTGGAGCTTGTTGGGACAGCAGCCTGGGAGGAAGACCTGCCGACACTACCGTGATCTCCTCTGCATGTGTTTCAAAAAGCATACCGTACATGTCTTTGTTATACGCTGATTTATACTTTGATTAAAGAGAACGTTTAGAGAACCAATCAAAGATAAGGCAGCAAAGATGTAGATACCCTGTCACTAAGTGTCAGGCCTTTGTCAATTAAACGCTGAATTTGAACCTTGTTTAATTTGTTTTTTACCTTCAATTTCATAATAATAATACTTATATGTTGTTTTGTACGTTTTCCTTCACAAATCACAAATCACAAATATTTACGTCAAAGTTACATAATTGTAAACACAGGACTGTTTAGCCACAGAGATGGTTTTGACTTTGTTTAATGCTCACAAGCTGTGGGTGCAATGTGCCGTTCATTGATTACACCGCTGTCCGGGTTTACCTTAACCACCACCCCAACCAAACCCAACCAAACACACACTCTGTTTTTCACACAAACACTCCGCAGCCCTGCGCCCCTTTCACTGCCAGGTGAGTCTGACAGCATTTGCAGTCGGTGTGAAACTCATTTGAAAGGCTTTTGCGCGCCATTTTGGTAACCTGAGGAGGTTTTGAAGTGGTGACGCTACAGTCTAACAGACTAAAACGACACATGCAAAAACACGCAAGCGCACTCATGATTTCATGCCAGCGTTGTCTTATGAGTTTCATAACATGCCAGGCCGCCTAATCCTTTAAACCTAAATGACTCATTTGCAAAATGGAATTCGCTCCATCCGTTCTTTGTCTTTATAAGAATGAACCGTAATCACCCAGAATGCATCAGCAATGTACACACGGGGGAACGAAACAAATCTCAGTTCATTATTCTTATATGCATTTGTGAGCTAACAAAAAATATGGATCATTGTTTGGAGAACAAGGAACACAATTTGCAAATTTAGTTTTTTCGTCTTGATACACCCCCAGAGTTTAGAGAAAAAGTTGTGAAAATGATTCTTTGTGTCTCTCTTGCTTTGTGTCAGCATGAAGATGGAGGTCGCAGATCCATGATGGGCGACAGCTCCAAGCTTCTGACTCATTACCATGACGACGCCAGGACCATGTACGAGGTCTTCCAGAGAGGCCTCCACATATCTGGTGGGTAGGATGTGAGGTGGAAAAAAGAGCACTATTCAGTGTTCACTCACACACGTACAGATGTTAATGGTCTTACTCATACAGAGGGCTGAAGCCTGCCGACCTTTCGAGCTAGCGTCTGTTCCACTAGACTTTAATAGCTTTGCCCATAGAATGTTTCTTTAATTCTTTCTTTCCTTCATCGTAAAAAAAACCCCATGATATTAGTTTTTTCTGTTCATATTACAACTTTAATGTTTATCTATTATATCAGCAGGACAGCAAATGCTGTACATGTACAGTATTTACTCAATACAGTTAATTGCAGAGATTAAACATCTCAGTCCTGGCCGAGATAGATACAGGTAGATAGATAGCACATAGAACATAAAGCTTAAAAAACATATAATACAGAATAAAAATGAAATAGATGAAGAAAGTAATCAATGGTCAACAAAGCAGATGCGATCAAAAGGACGATTGATTAAATACCACCTGACAGACTACCTTTAAAAGGAATATGAAATCATTAGGACATGTCCACTTCTTTTTTCAAAATCTTATTTGTGTCCCCCGTACTTTTCTGCTTTCAGTTGTCTTTTCTCACCAACAATCTGTCCAAACGGTGTCATTTTATTGTCTAGCTGCCAAACTCCAGATGTGAGAAGCTCTGAGTTGATAAAACAAAAAAAGGGTTTTCTGTCCTTATTCTAAGTCTAATGCAGCACACTATATAACTTAATCTAACCAGGAAAGCACCTCACTGAAATTAAAAATCTTTTACAGGAGTGTCCTGGCCAATAGCACATGTACATATACATATTACATCTGTTTAATAATTAAATGTTGATTTTTGGTCTGTAAAATATACTATATATATAAATCATGAAATGTTGATTTTTGTACTGTAAAATATACTGTGTATATATATATATTTTACAGTACAAAAATTAATATTAAAACGGATAAAACAACATTGAGTTGTCATTGTCAAATGCTAATGACAATAACAACTCCCATCTTACACCACTATCATGTGAGCTTTCAGATACTAAAACTCCCATGAGGCAAGTGATTGCCAACAATATCTGACGCTGTTTTCTCTTGATTAAAGTGAACTCAAGAACCTCAAATTTTACTGTCCAGCACATTAGTACATTTCCAGAACTTCAGTATCATGTTTCAACTTCTCTGAAACACTGATGACAGAAACCTTCTTGGTAATTTCTAAAAATCATAAAATATAATAATACAGAAAGTGACACTCTACTTACACAACACACAAATATTTGTCAGGACCTTCCAGTTGGTATGAGCTAATATGTGTCATCACAGGAAAGGTTTTCAGATTGCTCCACGTACAGTAACAGAGTACACGCACACACGCTCACACACACACACACACACACACACACACACACACACGCACACACACGCACACACACACGCACACACACACACACGCACACACACACACACGCACACACACACGCGCGGACAGAAATAGCACACAGTCTGACAGCCGTGGTTTAACCATAAAAACTCCAATCGTATCTCTGCTGCTGGAGGTAAAACAAGTCCTCTGGTTGCCAAGGGGATGTCCATTGTTGATAACGGTAATAGTGTCAGGGCTCTCGGGGAGTTTATGTGACTAAGTGACTCACTCACAATGCAGAGATATTCCTGCCTAATAGCACTCTAACCATACCTGTATATTCACCTTCTTTTAAACCATTTTTAGAATATTATACTAGTGTCAAGCAGGATTTGAGTGCGAAAAAAAGTGACTGATCACGATAGAGGACATCCCATGAGCATAGGTCAAGCATTTGCTTAAAAGATACTGTGTTATGAGTGTTCTGTTCAGTGAGTTTGAGCTAGAAAATCTTGAATGAAGCTTTAAACCATGTTGATTGACTTGACTATTGATTATGAATTATTTGGAGTCGCATTTGTGTTCACCTGATGAATGTTGAGTGTACAATCACCATAAGGGCTGCTGACAGTGTTTTGTTTTCATCATATAGGTTTTAAAATGTTTTGTTCAGACAGCACCTTGATGTCTCATGTGTCCAACAGGTGATGGACCTTGCTTAGGCTCGCGGCTCCCTAACCAGCCTTACAAATGGATGTCCTATAAAGAGGTTAGTGCCATGCCATTCAGGAGACATCTTATCTCCGTCTTACAATGAAAGGTATAAACTGTATAAAGGGGCATCCATCATGTGAAAACTACCACAGGCAAATGCTACATAAAGCTTTCTAGATAGTAATAAAGCAGAATCTAGGTTGCTTTTACAGTTGGGAATCATTGCCAAGATCTGTGTTCATAGCATAGTCTTATTTTTGCAGACATTATCACATGCCTTTCCCATAAATGGCATTTTCGGTAAAGGACACAAATGGCATCTCTGACATTATCACTCATTGTCAGCTTTGTAATGGTATTTGATGAGCTATAATCTGCCCATATAGTCCATTTAAGTACCTGTATAAATCAACACTCAGGTGTAGTTAGAAACCTGTGCACCACAGAGGTATTGTGGCACCAGATCTGCCTAGCAACTGAGTCTGACACCGTCATTGCTATATATAGATAACAATCAGCCTTAAAAACGTTGCAGTGTGGGTGTCAGTATAGTTATTAGGAAAAGAAAAGCCTTTAAGTTATTTCCAACTACCTTATTGAGAAGTCAAAACCTGGTTGACATTTCAGGTTGTCAGATCACTATCACACACACACACACACACACACACACACACACACACACACACACACGCACGCACACACAGGCTATACAGTAATGTCATGCTATGCTGCAACAACAATGATGCATATGATCATTTTGGGGCGGCAACTAACGATTGTTTTCGGTATCAGTTAGTCTGTTCATTATTTTGCCTGATTAATCGATTCATTTTTTGTCTATAAAACCCCAGAAAATAGTGAAATATGCCCATCACAATTTCCTAGAGCCCAAGGTGATGTCACCAGATTGCTTGTTATCCCCATTCAACAGACCAAAACTTAAAAGTATTCAGTTGACTATCACATAAGACAAAGAAAAGAAGAAGTTGCTGGTTACTTCCTGTCAATCGACTGATTGTTTCAGCTCTATATGTATGATCAATCGGTTGTTTTGGGAAATGTGATCTTTTGTAAATTACAAGCTCCTTAAAACCAGGTCACAAGTCAATGTTTTGATTAACAATTCATTATATTTAGGAAGTAAATCTGAATGTGTCGCCTCCACTTTGACGACACATGTTAACTACACAGCCTAGTTCGTGTGTAATACAGTCAAGTGGTTGATTTCAGCTGCAGCAACAGGAGGGGGATTCACTTATGTGTGGGACACGGTATATCAGCACCGGCACACATGTGATTATTGAAATTTCCCCGAAGCTGTGATCATCAGCCAAAATGAATCCCTTTTCATGTTCCTTGAATTAATCTCTAGCAGCTCCTACAATAACTGAAAAACTTCCAACATTCCTTGCAGCAGTATCAAGTTCCAACAAATCCCTGAATATGGGCGATAACATGACATGTTTTGGGATGTCATGGCAGTGGTGGTGGAAGTGGTGGAGGCAGTAAGAAAGGAGTTTTATTTAGACAAGTGATGTGGAAATCTACAGTAAAGCAATGCCTGTCATGGGAATGCAGAGAAGTGGAGGCAGGGACAGGGCTGCATATGTATTATCTTATCTTATGCAGACAGCGCAAGCAGGTAGGAGCAGTTCAATGATTTATTGGCAGTAAATGCGCTGACATGCAGGTAATGCAGGAAGACATGCAACTGGTAAGTCCGAGTCAAGAGACAAAAGCATGAGCAACATCCACAGGGGCAAGACGGGAACACAGAAGCTAAACACGGGGCAAGCACTACAACAGCGCCAAAATCAAGGGTACAAAAGCAGCTACAAACAAAACGAATCAACAAATGAAAGGAACCAGTATATACAAACAAGGTACTAATGAGGGACTCAGGGGCAGGTGAGCATTGGGGAACAGGCGTAGCTAATCAATGACACACGAGGGCAGGACCTGAACAAACAGGAAGGATTTCAAAATAAAACAGGAAACACAGACAAAACCCATGGGACGTAACAATGCCTAAGGCCATATGAGAAATGAATTACATAACCTTCAACATTTATTCATGACATATCTCGGGGGTTGGGTGGGTGGAAGGTTTTGGTTGTTTGTATTTTTGTTTATTTATGACACTGTAATTCCATCCAGGTACGTCCAGGCTGGAAAATGTTGTGCAAGACTTTTGTTGAAACTTGCTGTCTGAGCACACAAACATGAAATGTATGATGTCTCACAATCACAGTAACAGTAAATTACGTTTTGACACTGCAACAGCTTACATCATAGCTGGCCGTGCATTTCTCCAGAAATGAAAACTTGAAATTGAGCAGATGACCTTTGATTGTTATTGTGTTGGAAATAAACAGCACATGACATAGATTTCCCTTTTTTTCCCTTTTATTTAGTGGAATAGTTACTAAATAGTACCGTGCTAACAGTATGTGATTTGGTCATTTTAAAGAGGCCCAGTGGGAGCACCCCCTGCCCCCACACCACCAACCAACACACACACAGGCCTAGCCTAATTCTTTATATTTATATTGTGATTATAATTTCAATTCTGATATTACGCTAACATTTTGATAACAAGCAGGATGGTATTCCACTGCATTGTCCCATCTTCCCACTCCACAGGTGACGGCCCGGGCTGAGCATCTGGGTTCAGGCCTTCTGCACCAGGGCTGCCAGCCCAACCCCAACCAGTTCATAGGAGTGTTCGCCCAGAACAGGCCAGAGGTGACTCTCACCCTTTCATGCTTTCTCTCTCGCTCTTTCGACTCGTCTTCTCCGTCTCTCTGCTTCTCTGCATCACTTTTTCTGTCTTAAAAAATGTTTTTCTGTCTTTTTCTGTCTTAAAAAATGTTAAAACATTAATAGGTATAAGCATCGTCTAAATTAATTCATTCATTCATTCATTCATTATCCATACTGCTTATCCCAAAGGGTCGTGGGGGGGGGGCTGGAGCCAATCCCAGCTAACACTGGGCGAGAGGCAGGGAAACACCCTGGAGTCAATCGCAGGGCAGACAAACAGACATTTAGGGACATCGTCTAAATATTTTACACAAATATAGGAGTAATTGGTTATGCTGCGTGTGTTGTAATTAGGATGTCTCACGGATGATTGATTTCTAACCCCTGACTTTTGACCCCTGGCTTGTGTGTGATTTTAGTGGATCATCTCAGAGCTAGCTTGCTACACCTACTCCATGGTGGTGGTTCCCCTTTATGACACACTGGGCCCAGACGCCATACGGTTCATCATTAACACTGGTGAGAATACACACATCACGCTCAAACCACTCATGCAAATGCTAACTCGTAGTCACACACACACACATGCAACTGTATTCAGGAGGTGTAAATTCTCTCCTCATTGAAGGAATAAACCATAAAGCATGCAGCTAAATAACTTTCTGCAGATACAGCATGTGTTTGGATTTTGAAACACAGCTCATACCAGTGTGACTGACTGGTAGCTTTTAGCAGTGGAGCTCCCCTCACTGGTGACTGAGAGCATTGTTGTCAGCTCTGCCATGATACACAGTCATGGTGTGATAACTCTGCTGGAAAGATGTGACTGCTGAGCCCGTAACCTTATAAATGGTGCTTATATAGACCTACGTTTGTTTTAATCATTAATAGGTCATTTGAGATTTTGAATGCAGTCCCAAATTAAAAATGCAAGAACTGATGAAGTAGATTATTTTGACGCTTTGGAGATCTAAAATCTCTCAAAACCTTCATGTATCAGATGTTTGAATGAATACCCACTCCGCATCTGTGTCTTTTTTGTTTTGTTTTGTTCCTATGCGTTTTTTATTCTGCTTATTTTCACACAAGGGTGCGCATGCTCTTGTGTGCTTGTGTCATTTCAGCTGACATCTCCACGGTCATCTGTGACAAAGTAGAGAAAGCTCAGGTGCTTCTGGATAACGTGGAGCGGAAGGAGACTCCGGGCCTGGGAAGAATCATCCTGATGGATGACTTTGACTCTGCCCTCGTGGAGCACGGCAAGGGCTGCGGCGTCCACGTGCAGGCCTTGCGGGAAGTCGAGGTATGACATGTAGGAAGAAAATCACTACAAAGCTACGTGGTGGGGTAATTGACTATTTTGAAAAATATATACATAAATGAAATGATAATAGTCAGATGGCCCCTTCACAGAGGGCAGAAAATACTCAAAGTGTATTTTTAAGAGAGCTATTTTATTATGTTCTCCTAGATGGTTGCCAACACTAGTATAATGGTACTTACACTTGACTGATGTCTACTGTAATTTAAGTAATAGTACTTTCCCCGAGCAGAGTCTGGTGGCCTTTTCCATCCCTGTCGGCTTTTAGGCTAATCAGATATATTTTCATTTTGCTGCACTCTAGCTTCATCTAAACACATGTTTAAAATCTTCTAAAATGTTGTTACATGTCCGTAAATGCAATCAGATTTCAACTTACTTTTAGCGTTGTCCAAGCGTTGATTGCCTCCAAAATGGCTGCTAGAGGCCACATTACTGTATGTCACCTGAAAGCTCTCTATAGAGAATTCGGGGGAGGTGAGCGGAAGCAAATGTAATTGTAGCGTTTGTTTCTACAGCAGCTTCTACAGCTCTATCGTTTTTCGCAAATGTTACTCAAACAGACGTACATTCCGTATTTGTTTGGGACTATTTTCAGGGGCTCTATTGAGAATTTACGACAGCAGGACAGCGAATGTGGAATTGACTCAGGATGAGCTACAGTGCCAATGTTAATGAAGGAACATGTCACTCAGCGCAACAGTGTTGCTCTATAATGTGTTTTTTAATAGTTTCTGGCCAGCAATGGAGGTATATGGTACAGAAGAATAAGCTATATCAGGCCAACTTTGCCGATTTTGGTCTTATCATGCAATATATGTTGACAACAAACAAAAATATAGAGTATTAACTATGTCATCACAGTAACAGCCACAGCGACGCCACACTTTTTTATAGTCTGGTAAAAGTCGTGAATTCAATGAACAGCCAGTCAAAACAAGACTGGTGTTTAGATGTGATAGCACACAATAAAAAACAAAAGTGGTTTTGTTAGACATGTAAATTGAGATCTTTATCTACGTCTGTCTGCACAGAATCTGACAAATGTGGCATTTCACATGCGTTTCTACACGTTTCTACACGACATGTTGTGTTTTAACACAACATGTCTGAAGTGGGCATTTACAGTAAATCCATTGCTCTTTTAATTCCGGTAAGTGTTAATGCATCATCACAACAATCAATAGCCAATCACAACAATCACAACAAATAGCCACATGAAACTGGTCTGGCAGATTACAGGTGTGTCTGCTGCAAAGGCCAACTTTATATAGATACATGAAACATCTAGCTGCATGCAGATTTGTTTTCCTTGTCTTTCTTTTGTTCTGAATGAATCATAAAGACAAAAGGAGAAAAACATTTTGCGTGCGTGAACAAAATAAACAGGTTTTATAGCACAATGAGGATATTCCAGTGAGTTGCAGAAAGCCAAAAATATCACAGGAAAGTAGCTGGCAGTCACACATGTGTACATAACTGTCATATTTCTGTGACGATCAACTTTGGTGAACTTCCCAAGCTGTGACAGACTGACTTATGCCAAGCTCATCGGGTGTACCACGTGGCTTAAAAGAAACGAGAGGGTTTATTGCAAATGCTGTTGAACTCGGTCGGACCCATAATAACAAATTCAGCAACAAAGTGCGGCTGGAGTTAGCTTTGCATCAACACAGAACCACAAATGTTTGACCTTTCATAAACAGATGATAATGAAACACACGTGCTCTGGTCAAGATTGATACTGTCCTGAGTTTAGGGAATTGACTGCATAACTCATGGAAAGTCATGGGAAGTAACACCAAGGCTATGTCTTTTGCTATATCATTTTAATGGCATTTATGCATATGCACTAGTAATAGTTATTTTCATGTTGTTTTTTTCTTGCAGGCTCTGGGAAGAGAGCACTACAGAAAACCTGTGGTAAGTACAAATTCAACTCCACTATACATCGAGAAACATGTACTGTACATTTTTAGCATTGCTACCAGCTTGGCTCTGGAAATGTCTGCCTATCGGTCTACCACTTTGGTCCAGACTGAAATATCGCCACTATTAGATGGATTACCATAAAGGTTTGACATTCATGAATCATACACTGTGTTTAATGCAGATTATGAAAAAGTTAACTAAGTAAACTAACACACCTCAGTAAACTAAGATGGTGAACACGTTAAACAGTGTACCTTCTAAATATCAGCATGTTAGCATTGTCATTGTGAGCGTGTTAGCATGCTGATATTAGCATTTAGCTCGAAGCAGGTACAGCCTCAGAGCCGCTAGCATGCCGCTACACTCTTGTTTTGGCTGTAAAATAACTGTTTTGTTTGACGTCTCGTTGGCTTTTTGGCCTAAATGTGAACTGAAAATGTGAAATAATTTAAGAGCACATGTACATGAACTTGTTTAGAGTCTTTCTAGTGATTGATGTAATAATCTGTGACATCTCCTAAATTAATAACACTATAGCAAAGCAACATTCTGTGTTGCCGAAAGATGTTACATTTATCTGTTACTTATCTGTAATGGGACAGCTCTTTTCGTTTCATTGGCATTTTGTTGGTGTTAACAGATTAAACACTGAACATTGACTATTCAGTCCCGACCGTGTGGCTACTGCGTGTTAGCCAGTTATGCTAGTATTTAATCTCTGTTGAAAATCAGAGAGAGATTCCCTTTAAACAGTCTAGGTGACAGCTTTTTGGCAATTTACACATGAACACTGCATGTACTACTGCCGGTGCGATGCCAGTCACTTTAAATACAGCTCCATGTATGAACATTAAACATTCCTTATTCTATATGGATGTGTGTTTGTGCAGGTTGGGGTCTATGAAAGTGTCAATCTCGTGCTTGCTGACCGATGCAATTTTTTCTCTACAGCCACCGGCACCAGACGACCTGTCCATTGTGTGTTTCACCAGTGGAACCACAGGTAATAATTGTGTAAATTGTGTGAATAACATGCGTTATTTGTGCTTGGTGCTGACAAATTCACACAGAAGTAATTCAGGAGCATGGGCGATGCAGCTAACTGGCTAGCAATGCTAATCAGTATCTCTTTATTCCTGTTAACATTTGGATTAAGTTTTGGATAACTTGTCATTTTACAGCCTGTTTACAGCAGAGCCAGTCACCCATGTTCATATCTTTTAATGAGAAATAAGAAAAGACAAGTCATGCACACTTTGGGTTCAAATCAAACTTTTTGGCTTCTGTTAAAGTGATTTTCTGCGAGGACGTTTTGCATACTGCATTAGAAGACAACCACACCTTTAAAAAGGTTTCCCTCACCGATGTCGGGCCAAACAATGTGTTTGGTTTATTGCTTGCTGTACAACCATGTACACAAAGGGCTTGGTTCACTGACCTGAAACTGCTCCCTTAAATTCTAGTCAAGCAGTAATGTGCACTCTGATCTCGTAATCAAACATACTCTTTGTTCTCCCTGTTGTTTATGCATTTACGAGTTCTGAAACAAGAGTTTACCAGTACACACGGAATCCTTTCCGGACCAAAACAGTCATGTGTTGTTTTGGGTGTCTTGCTGGATGGAGTCTGCAATAATTCTAAGACTTGACATCTGTTTGACATATCAAAAAAAATCAGTCTGAAATTCAGTATATGGTCATTTCTGTGAATTGTATCTCGATTTCCTTTCGCCGAGAAAAACTCGAAACAAAAGAACATCACGCTCAGAATTACACCCAGCACAGCGAAGCTCTCTTAAGTCCTGGGATTATGGGATTTCTTTCTTTACGACTAAAAACGGATCATATGCTCTTTCAGGAGAGCTGGGACGACGGGCGTTTGCTGTAAATGAATCCGGTTTCTTCACAGAGTGGTGTCATGGCGGGCGGATCATTTGCCCTCCTTTCAATACATAAACGGTCGCCCCGGATCCTCCCACACGTCCTGACACATGCATGCGGTTGAGGAGGCGCGGCCACGCCGTCGGTGAGGTCTCGTCCCGCAGAAGCGGCAGCTGCAGCCGCCAACAGACGACGGGGAACAAAGGCCGAGTCGCGCGAGGACACGCCCGGTGTCGGTTTACCAGCGACACCCCGCTGCCGCCGAGAACGCCGCCGCCTGCTGGCTGTGAGGCGGACGCGCAGCCAGCCACGCCCACGTCGGGCTACGTTTTCCGCCCGCGACCGCGTTTCCCGAGAAGTCCCTCCGCCTTTTGTTGGTGTTGCGACACCAACAAAACACACACTGGCCGCAGCCAAGTGGAAAGAGGAACGCTTTATTTCAGAGTCATTGCTTCACAAGCTGCGTGTAGAAACGGCAGCTGACATTACGGTCGCTGGCAAAACACTGCGATTCAGGGGTTTCTGTGTTTCACAAGGTGTTTTTAAGTTATGATGTAATATGTTTCATTCAATTCCCGCGGCCCTTTCGGATGAGCGGTATTGGGAGCGAGTGAATATCAAGAATGAATCTTTCAAATTTTCCACTTAAAATAATGGTGATTAAAAGAAAAATATGTATTCAGTGGCGCATGTTCAGGGTATCCGCGGTCTTTAGGATTGTTGCATATATATATATATATATATATATACCCTGTTTTAGAGGAAAAGTAACTTGGAAAAAAAGAGAGACAGTATTCCCAAATTTTAACATCTCACAGGATTCAATTAGTAATTGCATTGGAATCTATCTATCCATCTATCTATCTATCCATCTATCTATCTATCTATCTATCTATGCAGGTTTTAAAGTGTGCAAATGAGAAAATAATTATGTGTTAATTTGGAAAACTCACCTCAGTAATCTGTTGAATTAAATTACATTATATTTCTTTCTGTGAGTAACCTGACTCTGCTTTGAGCATCAAACCCGATGGTACACCCTTTAACAGCAGAAGGCACAATATAAAAGCTCCTTTGTTAACACAAATCCTTTTGCGGGTTCAAGGACAAGACACAATGTGAGTGAAATTCAGTCCCAGGTTTGTCTTTCCATGTCAGATTTGCTTTATGCTCCCCTCGGATCACTTTGATCCTCAGGCAGGTAAGGGGAATTTCACCTCTGTGATGTATGTGTGTTTGTGTTTTCTTACACAGGAAACCCAAAGGGAGTCATGCTCACCCATGGGAACGTGGTGGCAGATTTCTCTGGCTTCCTCAAAGTAACAGATGTGAGTGACCCTCCCTTCTTTTATGCTTTTCTCTGGAAATCTTTAATGGCAATACCCCAGATTTAATGAAGACCTCTGACTTTGCCAAGTGATTCATCAGTCTGGTTTCATTGTGATGGTTTTCTATTTCCTGCAACTTCTACTTGTCACAAAGTCGCCATTGCGAGATCCTTTTTTTTAAGATGGTTTAATTGTTTCCTTTCTCCTGTCTCCTGCAGAAAGTCATTTTCCCCAACCAAGATGATTGCCTCATTTCCTTCCTGCCACTGGCTCACATGTTTGAGAGACTTATTGAGGTAAATTGAAGGCTGAACTGAGATCTTTCACCACAGGAATGAGATAGTTATCTGTTTAAAGATGTTAGGAGACGAGTGGGGGCAGAGGAAAGATCTATGTGTGCAGCATGACATTGAAGGTGGGCGTTTAATTTGAGATTATTTACTGTGTGGGAAGGAAAAAGAGAGGGAGGGAAAGACTCTGTTCTCCCTTTTCTTCTCCTTTTAAGTTTTGCTTTCCAACTCTGAGGATGTTTGCCTTGCGAGCTCCTTACAGCAGCTGGTGTGCATGTTGCATCATTTCCTAGCATACTGAAGCACACGCACACACACACACACACACACACACACACACACAGATGTATATGTAAATGTTAGAGAAGCTTCAACCTTGCACACAAGAAACTACATTATTGAGAGAAGTCAGGTTATGGCAGGAAATCCGAGAACACTGCAGGAACCTATTTACGGTAAAACCTGTGTTTATCTGCAGCTGGTTCTCCTACCTACTGTACCTCCTACCATATGTTTTAATGAGAGCTGGCATATTTAAAACTATTTGTGCTGTTCAGTTTTTGCTGGGACATTTGGACTGACTGAGGAGTGTCTGTGTCTGTGGAAAACTGCTTTCTTTTGCAGTTTCAGTTTTAGTCAGAAAGCAAAGCTATGAGTATTTCCATTTATCTTAAGTCACTGCTGCCAAAGGGATATTTTCCCTGTCTGAAGTCTTTGTCGTGCACATGCCTTCATGTAAAAACCCAGTTAGAAACCCTGTAGAAGCATTTACGTGTTCAAGAAATCAGGTTTCTCCTCCAGAAAAGCTTCTCTTAATCCCTCAGTCCGATTACAGAAACCACGATTGCATGTAATAAATCAGGTAACTGCAGGTGACTTGCATAGAAATGCATTGAATGACTGAAATCATTCTCTAAAACCACAACATTCACTGCTGCATTTCCAAACTAAACCTTTTGGAACTAAAGGCTGACAAAATGTTCCTACGTCTTTCTGTCCCGACAAGGACAACCGGCCCCCTGAGGTAAAGGAAAACTCACAGTTCATCGCCGTGATCGCCGTGATATCACATCAGACTAAGAAATAAACAGTAAAGGTTGCATCAGATTATTTAAGGGTTAGATTCTGAAGTTTGCATCTACTTAGTCACCTGTCAAAACCGCATCTTATAATAGCACCTCAACAACGATACCAAATCACATAGCACACAGGAAACATCGGCGCTGCTGTTAACGACCTTACACTGCACCCATTCTAGCTTTTCCTGTGTTTTTCTTATCATCACACACAGATGCTCCAGTGGTTCGGTCAGCTTGGAGTGGCTGCCATTTGAGCCCATCCTGCTGAGCACAAATGAAGAGCACGTTTTCAAAATTGCTACATTTTCCATTTTGAGGAGCAAGTTTGTTCCTTGATGTTCACAAACAGAACTGATTATATAAACTAAAACGATGTGCTCTGAAGTAAACCTGCATATGCTGGTCGCTGTTTAGCAGATTTTCATCCACTGTGGGGTTTTAGTTTCATGCCAGAAGCTCACATCCAAGTTCTGACCAAATGTTGACAGCAAAAGAACAGTCACCCTCCAGACGTGGCAGTAGGTCCAGGTTGTTTTTGCTGAGAATCTGTGAAGCTAAACCCTGTCAGTGAAAGGCTCTGGGTGCTTACTTGGACTGCTTTACATCACTGATTCAGGATCAGTCATATGTGACATGTGTGTGAAATGTGACATCAAACATTAAAGAATTGAAAGAAGTTGTGCTGAGTCTCTAAGCTCTGCTGCACCATTTTAATACTCCGTAAACCTTAGATATGGTTATTTCACTAAGTGGTTTATTATGTTGGGCATTTGTGTGCCTTCATGTGTGAGTGTGTGTATCACGCAGCCAAGTGGGTTGCATCAGGTTGAACCAGCCTGTGTTGTATGCCTGCAGCAGCGTTTTCAGCGGCGTGAGATTGAGAGACAGGAAACCACCTAACTTCCCCAGAACGCAGCATCACATCACCCAACAGAAGCAAGTTCAAGAGACTCACACAAACACACTGCTCCATATCTGATACCGGTGGTGTCTCAATCGAAGAGAAAAAAAAAAGAGGGCGGACCCTTGTGCTTCACTGTGGCCTCAGACGGCCTGAGAAACAGGAAGAGAGTAACACATGAAGTGTTTTTCCGCAGCCACGTGACTGACAACAGTGAGTGCTGAGTTAATCCTCAGTCCATGTTCAGTCTGTGGAAGTGTCGCAATCTGCAAGTGACCTGTAAAGGGCCATGTAGTGGTGGTGTGTGTAGGAATACAAAATATATTTTGTATTTGCACATGTCAGTTTGTACAAGAATCCCCAGCAGTCTCTGTTGCAGCAAAATTTCAATTTCAAATTCAGCTTCAGTTTTCTTGGTTATCTGATTTGTTGGTTGTTGATTGAGTCAAGAGGGTTGTTAAAATGTAATCAGCAGCAAGAATCAGAGTACTTCTTCCATCACTGATAGAAAATCAGAATGGCTTCCACACACTTTATTTTAGCCCATTTATAATATAATACAATATAGACTGTGTAGATCCTAGTGTCCATAAGCTCTTGCCTGTTTCTAAGAATCATTTGTGTAATTGACAAAGATAACTTTAATGGAGCACTTTCTAATATAAAACAGTGAAACATCAAATGCAAACAAGTATGGTTCCTCTTTTTGTTCAATAGCATGAGATTTGAGAGTGTGGGAATGAGAACCCTCAGCCTTTACAACAAGTATGATGACTGACTGGCTGATTACATGAATGCCCAACATCACTTATTATTGTCATTTACCTATTTGTGATGTAACTCTTATTCAGTGCAGCATTATCAGTAGAGTGTGATATTGACATGGCCACTCAGTATCCACCAGATTACGTACAGAGTTTCATGAATATATAAAGGGTTTCGTTATTCTCACTTTATTTTGTCACTTTGAACTGTTGGTATGAAAAGTGCTATATGAGTCAATTTTACTTCCATGAATTTCTGTCAACTGTGTTTGACCTAAAAACTCAACTGACCCCTTAACCCCTGTCAGTGTGAAATATACCACATATCTAGTTAAGCTCACTATTTGTGCGTCTGTCTCTGCAGTCTGTGGTATACTGCCATGGAGGACGGATCGGGTTCTATCAGGGCGACATCCGTCTCCTCCCAGATGACATGAAGGCCCTGCGGCCGACCATTTTCCCTGTGGTGCCTCGACTGCTCAACCGCATGTACGACAAGGTGAGATGAACTGATGAGGAAAAGGCTTTTAAAGATACTGTTTGCTTGTTCCGCTGCCGATTTAGCAATTTACCTGGGTTAGTTCATAGCTCATTGAGTTCCAGCTGTGACAACATTTGGGAAATTGTCCCCTACCCTGACATGAATTTGTGGCTTGAAAATGTAATGACATTGTAAGTCATGTAAGATATTTTCCATCCAGAACGCTAGCTGCGGTTTAGGGATAGAATGAATTGTTGGTTTTTAACTATGACTAAAGTCTGGTTTCCTCAGAAATGCATGTTGCTTAATAAAAACCTCAAAATTGTAAGACAGATTTTACCACGTGACAGGAGAAATCTGAGTTTTGTTCTTGCACTTCTTGATAGTGTTTACCTGCTTTGTGATTATTCGGGTGCAATTTCCGTAAATATATGTACACGTTTTCAGTAGCTGAAACGAGAAGGGGACTGTCCCCAACCAAATCAAACATGTATTTTGTCTTTGTGTCCTCCGCAGATCTTCAGCCAGGCTAACACCCCGCTGAAGCGCTGGCTGCTCAACTTCGCAGCAAAGAGAAAAGGTGCTGAAGTCAGTAGTGGGATCATTCGCAGTGACAGCATCTGGGACAAAATCTTCTTCAGTAAGATTCAGGTGAGTAGCGATTCCTCTCCCTGAGTTCAGTGTGCCGCACTAAATGCCACCACTGCTAATTTCATTCATTTCTGTTCATTTGTAAAGGAAGGTTCTTTGAAATATTTCTTATAATTTAAGTTAATTGCTGCATCCCACTACTGCACTCCTAATATTCCTAACTGTCTGGCCTTAAGAGTTGCTGCACAAGTGTATGTCACACCTGTTTGCTACTCACTGACTGCATCATCTTTGTATCAGCAAGGGTCTTTTTTTTCCTTATACTTTTTTTTTTTTTTTTTCAGATATTTTCACAGATAATTGGTAAAAGAAACAAATAGGCTTTCTAAAAGGAGCAAATGTCACACCTTGCAAGAAGACACTGTTCACTGTAGTTTACAGAAAGACGAGTCCACTGTGACAATAACAGCTCAGAAAATGCTCACGGTAATAGTATGATATGTAAGAGACAAATGGGGAGGGAAATAGATTGTTATGCACCAGAGCTCCTTGAACTAATTACAAACACTTAAACAATAGACAGTTTGAGCTGCAAACAGTATCTTTATAATTTGATTTTCACCCATCCTTTAAATTCCAGTATAAACAGGTACACCAACCTGTCACATGTGCCCGTATTTTTACTCTCTACTGCATTGTTGTATTTAACCACGTGACATTCTTGATAATCTTCCAAATTGCCACTTTACAATTAAAGCCCCAGAAAACTTAATTTTTATCTATAACATTAAATTAATTAAAAAACAACTTTAAGTATTGTTTTAAGAGTTTAATAATCAAAAACTCAGGTAACCTGCTTCATCAGGACTGTGTGGGTGTGGTTTGTTTAGATTTTACTGAAGGTGACTAAACAACTCACCAACTCTCATCACATTCTGATTCAAGTGATTCAACCAGAAACCTCTCATGTAAAATAACCAAAATTGTGTATTCATGTTGGACCCCATCGCTCATAAACAGTAAGAAGCTGACTGATAAAAAAGATTTTCAGGGCCTTTAAACCACATTCTTTAAAATCCAGTATAAACGACAATTGCGTTCCTGGATTTGTTTTTTTAAATGATTATTATTCATATTATTTTAAGACAAAATAAGCACCCCTCTTTATTAATAATGTGTTTCCTTCCTGTACAGGCCAGCCTGGGAGGAAGACTGAGGATGATTATAACAGGAGCAGCTCCTACCTCGCCCAGTGTCCTGGGATTTCTCAGAGCAGCTCTGGGATGCCAGGTGAGACACACACACACACACGTTTGTACTTCCATTCTTGTGAGGAACCTCATTGACATAATGAATTATCTAGGCCCTAACTCTACCCCCACAACTACATGCCTAACCCAATCCCTATATTTATGAATGATAATGTTGCTCTGTAACTGCTGGATGTGTAAATAAGCAACTGTTTGCTAAAAAGCTTAATACATCAACTTAAAAGTTGATAATATGTCAACGTTACGTTCACAACTTGTTTTCACTGCCCCCTAGTGGCCAAATAAATCAGTTATTGTGAGTTTAACCCTTAAACTAAATCTGAACCATCAAACAGCCCTCTCAACAATGTCTGTGTGTAGGTGTACGAGGCGTACGGCCAGACAGAGTGCACAGCTGGCTGCACCTTTACCACACCTGGAGACTGGACCCCAGGTGAGCGTCCGCGTTTATGCAACACAAAAACATATCCTTATCGCTGTCCTACTCTCAAAACATATTTACCTGATTAGAGGCTCAGTTCAAAGGTTTATAAGTGATGTGGTTGAGTCATGATCTTAAGGAATAAACATCGCCCACGCTGGAAAACTGTTTAATTGAGGTCTCTGTCTGTAAACTTGAAATCTGCTCTCACTGCCGCTCCCTGAATCTCCCTGACATGGAAAACATTTCGGTGTGATTGCTACAGTTCAAAATTGGCACTGTGCACCGCTCAGATAATGACGTAACTGCTCAGACACTCAGGCCTTATCAGCTCTGCTCCCAGTAAACGTTTTATAGATTGCAACCAGTGGAAAAACAGAGCAGGGTGAGAGTGAGGGAGGAAGCGCTCATAATAGCTATCGAGGAAAAAAGGAGAGGCCTGGAAGCGTGAGTCAGACAGAGCATAAAGAGCTATTAAGCCACATTATTAACAGTCATAATGCATGTTTAGGTGATTACCAGCATTAACAAGTGTAATGAAAGACAAGTAGCTGTCTGTATTTACCCTGTAGTGTGCTGCATTGTTGTGTGAATCCTCTTGGCATTGAGGATAATTTTCCAAGTGCAATTATATAGACTTAAAGCTGTTGCTGAATTAGTGTTATAATAGTCTGTCTAATTTCTCTGAAGACAGTTGTCAAATAAAAGATTATTAGCAGATTTTAGCTGCCAAAATAAATCAGTGCACTTTAATGTGTCACCTTTTTATTTCAGCTGTACATTCAAAAGCAATTACGTGTCTGTCTTATGAAGGTTAATAATAATAAAAAAAATATATATATATATTAATATAATTATTACTACGCACACATCATATACCATGTAAACAAATACATACCAAATACTCATTCTAGGTAATGGCATCTAATTTTGGTCAGTCTAAACAAAAGCACACGTATCTGCAAAATTTGAGTTCTTGTGGAAATGCCAGATTTGGAACATTCTTGGAGTTTCCCTTGGCAAATTGTTCAATTCACAGAGGGGCAGTGAAGGAAATGTTGTTGGATCAGGAGGCATCATGAGAACTGGATAGCTTTCCAAAATCATGCCATATTTCATTCAGTTTGAATCAAAGTTGATGACCCAGCACGAACACCAAAACAATACGCTTTCCCAGACCTCCACACTTTTATCCCAACACATGTGTATTTTGGCCTGTCTAACTGCCTGCACACCAAAATCGGCCTGGTTTCCGGAAGCCTGGTGAGCATGCAATTTCCTGTTCAGTTACATAAGTTTACCCTGTGTGGACAGAGCTTTAACGGGACTACTTTTTGTATAAAATAGGCTCAGTAGGTAATCCACAGTGAGCTATCATATATAAACCCACTTAATCCCTTAAGAGGAGGTGGTAATGAAAGTGGTGAGTCAGAATTTTAGCATTTTAGTATCTTAAAAGTCAACATATGTATTCTGCACACTGAGATACAACTTAACAGGAAAAGGAGTTTCTTTGAGTCGTTTGTCAGTTTCAGACATTTTTTTTCATTTCATACTGTACATGAGATTTTTAGTCAACATGTCAGCCTTAGAGTTTTTTTTTATCTGAGTATTACTTGTAGTGTAATTTTTGTCTGTTGCTATATGACTGGAGCAGAAAATGTACTGTTGTAAAAATCTGTTTATGTAAATGTAAAAAAATTCCTCATTTCAAATATACTCAAGCTACTGACTTACTTTTGAGAAGAGACAACATTATTGAATCTGAGCTTTCCCAAGTGATTTGGATTGGGTAACAAAAAGGAAATATGTGGCTTTGTGAAATAAAGCACTTAAAAGTAAAACTACTTTTAATCATTCTCAAAAAAGTACAGGAATGCCAAGAAGCTACTCAGTTATGTTAACAGTTGCCTTGACTCTTGAATCCAGTGTTAATCCTTTACTCTTCTTATGACTAAAGACAGGTGCAACAAATGTCAGACAAACCACAACATGACAAGTACATGTGCCTCAGCTTGTTGTGCAGTTTGCAGAAGGGCCAGTAATTACAGTAAAAGACTTAGATAACACTCACTATGTTGACTAACAACAAAATGTAGTCTAGTATCACCCCCTGCTGCTCAATTCTGATATTCCATGAGCTGTTTCAATGAAAAGATATTGATGATTGATCTTTCATCGTTCCTTTTAGATTTCATAGACATTCCATTTGAAATTTTGTTTTATGAATGTAACCAAATGTGTGCAGGTGAAGATTCTCCCTCCTCCTCACATATTCGGTTTTATGTGAATTTGCTTGTTATGAAACATTGTTAGTTATTATCTGTAGGAAATTAATTCAGCAGTGGACACATCAAGTGGGCCATTGGTTATTTTGTTGAGTTTTTAATTATTGTGTTGCTCTGACCCCTGTGAATAGGTCACGTTGGGGCCCCTCTGCCTTGTAATCTCATAAAACTGGTGGATGTTCCTGAGAAGAACTACTTTGCCTCTAAGGGAGAAGGAGAGGTATGCAATGGGATTTCGGAAGATAGAACGATAGTGTGTGTTCATCACGATATCCAGAGCTAACTATCTCATTTAAAATTTCACAAAGGCGCTTTGACTCCAAATGTCAAGATAAAGAAACAGATAACACCCAGACAACAGCAACAACATTTACAAACTATTACTACAGCAGAAAGGTTTCTTTTATCTAGGAGTTGGTATGCAGGCAAAGACAAATAAGAGAACATGAATTTTCTTTTTTTTTAAAACAAAACAATGTTTCACCTCCAACATTGACCCTATTCCACTTTTCTAATCTCCCATCTAGGTTTGTGTGAAGGGACCAAACGTGTTTAAGGGCTACCTTAAAGACCCGGAGAGGACGGCTGAGACGCTGGATGCAGATGGCTGGCTTCACAGCGGAGACATCGGCAAATGGTTATCTGTATGTACATACACCTCACAACAGCCTCCATTATGTAGGCATAATAAATCAGTATTGTACATTATACAGCATTTGCTTTAAATAATGCGTTGTCTTGCATGATCACCTCCCAGGATTTTCATCCTGTCCCTTCTGCTTGTCACTTATTCAACCTCTCCTCTCCTGTAGAATGGCACACTGAAGATCATTGACAGGAAGAAGCACATCTTCAAGTTGGCGCAGGGCGAGTACATCTCCCCTGAGAAGATCGAGAACATCTACATTAGGAGTCAACCCGTGGCACAACTCTATGTTCATGGAGATAGCTTGCAGGTAAGAATGCTAACACACACACAACATCTTAATCCTATAGATCTTAACGAATCTAATTCTTAGCTGTAAACGTTAAGCTTTCCTTAAGCTGCCTATGGTATGGTTCTTGTGCTCCATTTCAAGCCAGGACAAATAAAATACTTGATCACCTACCTGGTGCTCATTTCTATGCTGAGTTAGTACACAATCTTTTCACTTTTTCCTCTTATGTTTGTGTTTTCTCTTTCCAGTCCTGTTTGGTGGGAATTGTGGTCCCTGACCCTGAGGTCATGCCTGAATGGGCCAAGAACAAAGGCATTTTAGGCACCTACAAGGACCTCTGTAAAAACACGGTAGGTGGCACACCTACACTGACGATGGTGAAAATACTGAAGAATTTGACACAGAAGATACATTTTTTCTTTTGTCAACAGGAATTAAAGAAGGCAATCCTTGAAGATTTGGTGCGTCTAGGCAAAGCCAGTGGCCTCCACTCTTTTGAGCAGGTGAGTTGGCAGTTGTTTGGGTTTGGGGCAAAAACAGCTTATATTTTGTGTGCCTTTTGTTGTAGCCATATTTGTCTTATTATCTTTAGAAAATATGTTACTTAACAATGGTCTTAAAGCTACAGTATTACCGTATATGTGCCAGCAGTATCTAAAGTAAGGTCTGTTTGATTACGTCGTAATGTCTTTATAGGGTATTTTTATTCACAAAGACTTGTGTTAGCGATAATTAAATTGCCTAAAATTACACTAAACCGGGTTCTTGTCTGCTCTTAAAGTTATATAACCAAAGAAGCTTATTTTCTTTTAAAGGTGAAGAACATCTACATCCACAATGAGATGTTCTCAATTGAAAATGGCCTCCTGACTCCGACACTAAAGGCCAAGAGGCCGGAGCTGAAGGAGTTCTTCAAGGGGAAGATCGACCAGCTCTACAGCAGCATCTCCATGTGAAGGCCGGCAGACCTCATTTTCCTTCAAGCATCTTAGCACTAAGATCTGCTTTGACCATTGACCTGGGACAAAGATGTGACACCTTAGGCTTAACATGCTTTGGGAAAGCAAGCCAAACCTGGCTCTACTGCAGAAGATTTAAAATGCCTAAAGGAAAACAAATCAAAGACGTGAAATGTGAAAGTCAAACACAATACACATATTTATATGTATTTCATTTTCCTTTTTATGTATGCATTTATTGTGTTATAATAACCTGAAAGCATATGTTAAAAGGAAATTGATATAGCCTTTAGTCTGTAACTGAAGGAATTGTTTTTCATTGTGACATGAATTTTCTATGCCACATTAAAAACTAATCACAAAACAAAAAAGTGGTGCATTTCAGTGGTGTCCAGCAGAGACCAGCCTTTTCTTTTTTGAAATGGAGACACAGTCTCAATGTCAATCATATGTCCAATCACAGAGTTGGGGATGGGGCCGGGGATGGAGCTTAGCATTGCCAACATGGGTTGATGGCAGCCATGTCAGACAGCCTTTCACATTAAAACTTTCCTGTGGACATGCTGGCCAGAGGGACACTACTATTGACTGTACATTTAGTTATATTTGTTATTAACTGTGAGAAATTTTAAGGGATGGATTGTGCTGCAGGAGGCTGTACAAACAGATACTTTAATGGAACTTTAATTGAATTGAATATTTGGTAAGTGTTGCCACAGTTGTAAGGGAGGAGGATAAGCTAATGGTAATAGATGTCTGCAAGGTAGATAGCTAGAATTGCCTGATAGGTTGAATGCTGTGCATAATGTTACTTATACTGACAATCAACTGTCACTGTCACTTAAAATTTCAGTAAATTACAGTAAGAAGAGACCTACTGTTTGTGTGTGTCCCTTTGTACCTGTAAGATATTTATTTAGTTGTCAAAAAGTTAAAATTTTCAGTACAGTAGTAATGTTACAGGGCAAAATGTATCCATCCTGTTGGCCCACGCTAACAATAATAAACCCCGCCCCCAGGCTGTGATTGGAGGGTTGGATGTTATTCATTTTGACATTGACAATAAGCACCATTGCACCTTCTCTTAAAAACTAATGACAGTTCTTTGCACTTCATATTCTCGAGTTTAAGCTGGTCTCAGCTGGCCAGAACCGAAATGCAATACCCTTTACTTTGTTTTCTGTGTTGTGACTTGATTTCAAAATGGCATGGAAAGTTTGTGTCACAATGAAAACCATTCAGTTAAAAAGTTGAATAATTTGTCCTTTTTTATGTCGTGATTTTCATGCAATTATGACACACTAAGTGCATTCTTTGTTTGATTTTGTATTTAGGCATTTTATAGCTTCCATACATTGCTACCTGCTATCCACCCAAACAAACCATCAAATGCTCTGTCCCCTGCACCACAAATTCATTAGCACTTTTATGTTGAACAATTCATTCCTACTTCCTGCTTCTCTTGTCTCCTCCATCAGTTTACCTACCAGCCAAACACAACCTAAAATCCACAGTTGTACGACAGCAAGTGTGGTGTCTTTGTGTATAGTGTAGCTCAAGGAGATGTCTAGATTTGTGATAATGCTGACATCTTGTGGGACAGAAATGGACTACATCATCTGTGGAAAACAGTAGATTTTCATTGATTGAACAAGCTGCTGACAGTAGTGCCATTAACCAGGGCCTGATAAATCTCCCCTGATATGACACGAGGATTACACTTATGTTCCACCCAGACATTGTGCAATTAGACCAAAAACACATCCTCCTGTTTGAGGTCTAAATTAAGATGATACGGTAGGGAGAGTAGCAGCTCCTGCCTTACAGATCATTGCCACACGGTTTCACGTGGAGCCTCTGAATGTTTGAGCCACATCCAAATCACAGTTCATGACACATTTTCACTCATTCATGGCTTCATGGCTGTGATCAGCAGTTTAGCATGCATGCTCCATGTTTATATGAAGGACTGGCCCACTGTAACAATCATCAAGGTTCACACTCTGCAGTTGCTTCAATCACAACTTTCTACACATCCATCTTTGCACAAAAGGTACGTCAGGTAAAAGAAAAGAAAAGAAATAATACAAAACCAGGGCTCAGGGCAATGCATGCAGTTTGCCCTGCAATGCTGGGACCATTAGCATTTGACTTGAAAAAGACAAGTTTTTCTTTGTGGCCATTAAAAGCAGGTTGTATGCAGCTGCCCACAGCCACTGCTGCTAGTGCAAGGCTTTGTATTGTAGGCAGAGCTGATGAATTCCACTCACTGAAGGAAAATAGAACAACCATCCACTTTTAAACAAAAGAAATACCTTTTTGGAGGATTTACACATAGAAGTACTGTCTAGGCTTTTTAAGTTGATTACCGTCCCAAAGCATAAACAATGTGGATGTACATAAATGAGGACAGCTAGATGTAAGCATATTTATTAAATCAATGGTTTGAATGGATTTTTTTCTCTCTTTTTGCGTGTAGTGAGATGAATTGTACTTATTTATTTATCTGTTCTGCTGTAAAATGGAATCAGCACCATATCCTTGTAATGATTGAGTGCAGCAATAGAGACGAGGGAGGGTGGGGAGTAGGACACGGGCAATGAAATAAAAGATATTGTGGAATGATTTTAAACTGGTGTCTTGTTTCTTTTGTCATGGTGTATTCACTGCTATTTGCATACAGGTTTCATTTTGAAGGGTTTCCCTGGAAGCAGTAGCGTCTGTCTTGACGCTGGTATGGATAACAAATTGGACCACTTTCCCGAAGAAGGCCTCACTTTTCTTAAGTAAAAGTACAGTATTATCAGCTAAATGTACTAAATGTAAGTCCTGGGGGTCAAAGGGTCGGGTTTTTAAATATTGGACTATTCTCTAACTGCTTTTCTTGGTGAAAAATTTGATTCTTTAAACTCTTATGGCCTTTTACTATTATATAAAAGAAACAATTTGATACATTTAAATGGGAAATAACTATTTAGCATGAAACATGACAAGGGGCCCCAAACCTTTTTTGTTTGGGGTCACGTGCCAAAAAGGTAAGAAACCACTGGTTTAGTCTTTAACAACGTTTTGTATTTTATAATCATGTCATGTGTTTTAGGTCAAATGTTAATCTTAAAAGTAACTTAACTCAAGCTGTCAAAGAAATATAGTGGAGTAAAAAGTACAATTTGTCGCTCTGAAATACAGAAATATACAGAAGAATAAGTACAGAGTAGCATAAAATGGAAATACTCAAAAGTAAAGTCCCTCAACGTCGTGTTTAACTGTAAGTAGGCTACTTTCTGCCAAGCAGAAAGCTAATATCCTGTTATTAATAGAACTATTTCCAACTGTGATATTACTGTTGTCATTTGTAATAGCCTAATGACGCTAATTCTGATTTGCGCTAATCCTTTCAAGCATCAAGTCCCTAAAACGGACGTTTAACACTTTTTCGTGTTGTCATTACCCGCTGTGACCACGAGGGGTCACACACTGAAGACACCTGTCAGACTCCACCGTCATCAAAGCAGCAAACCAAGACTTCCACTTCCACTGAAGCCTTTAGCGTCCAACACGTGTATGGTCTGGGGTGGGCGTTCACTCCTCAACGGAGTGTTCCGGTTTAAATCAGCAGCCGGTTGCGGGATTGACTCCGCAGGCGTGCTCGGTTGCTAAGCGCCGCGCAGAAAAGCCGCATTTCGGTCCCTGTGTTGGCAGCAATCCTGCCGACGCTGTGGATATTAGCGCCTGCTGCTTTGCACTGAACGCTCGTCGACAGCGAGAGTTGGACGTGAAGTTCTTCCGGAAGTGGCTCGACACGCTGGCCGTGCGAGGCTCGGGGCGCGAGAGCGGACGAGGCGCGCCCGTGAGAACAGCCCTTCGTCCTCAGAGGAACCTGAGGCGGAAGAGGTGACTGTCCTCAGTGTCCAACCAGCCAACCAGGTGGTGGGATAACATACTGTTGGCATGTGTGAAGTGGGAATGCTGGATAAAGGGCGCAGTATGACATAAGGGAGCATTAATATAGTTGAAGCAAGTGACAAAGCAGCCCTCTTATTCTCGTATGTATGCATGTAAAATGTTGCGTGTATATATCCATTTCAAATTTTTATGTTTTGCTCTATCCTCATTGTCCATGCTTATCCTTTACTCTCTCACACACACACAGAGAGACCGGCATTAAGCCTGTCCACTGTAAATCTGGCTCCAAACTGGCACATCCAGGTGACTCCTGACGCACGGGCTCCTAACGGCAGTGAGACGGCAGATAAAGAAGAAGAGCAACGCTTGGCAGTCAACGGCGGGAAGCTTCACATCTTCCAGCATGGAGTCAGACGCAACCTTCAGCTCTGATGACGATACGGAAGCCCGTTGCTCTTCTGCCTCTGCGACCTCCAGCAGTCTTCCCTCCCCGGAGATCTTCAGGAAGGAGAGCCGTGGTGCGTGTGCAGTTTTATGTTATTGCCCACAACCAGAATATGAGGTTCTTCTCTTCGAGTTTAGGTGTTTCGTATCTCTTCCCGTCACAGTGGAAGCGCTGACTCTCTCCGCTGAGGAGGAGCTGCCGTGTTGCAATGTTCACACGACGAACTCCACCTCGCTGGACGCGAGCCACGCTGAGAGCATCCACGTGTGTCACCCCCCCAACCGTTCTACCATCGTCGGTAATGGTATGAGAAGATCCCGCCCACGTTTCTTGTTGGTTGGTAAACAGCAAACTAGGTGTCGTAACTCAAGTTTATTATCATTTCAAGTTTTTTTTTATTTGTGGGCTAACTTAAGGTACGATATTGCTAGTCATGATGGGATTCACATTTGAAACTCATTAATAAAAAACAAAGACATCATGTATAGAATAATCATCCAAGAGCATTAGTTGTCATGGCCTTTCGATCACCACTTAAAACAGAAATGAGCAGTTGGCCAGTTGTAGCTCATGGTGGATTCAGAGAGATACTGTATATAGTAAAGTTATCTTTTCAAATTTGAAAAGCTTCATGTTATTTACAGTATATTTGAGTGTTTTTCATAATGCTTGGAACTTTCACAATTGTTAAAATCCCATAATTAAAAAAAACAATGCCATATTTATGAAACATTTACATTTTGCAGGGACACATTGTTATTCTGACAACAGAAAATGTCAGTATGATATCATTTGATGTCGTTGTTATGTATCTTAAAAAGTCCCCAGTTGTCTGATAAGAACTAAATCTCCATTTACAGATGCCTCTGCGATTCTTGCTGAGAAGAACTGTGAGACTAAGTGAGTTCGCTGGAGTCATTTTCCCAGATTCCTAATAATATGTTGAATGCCGATACTTTGAATTTGGGGGGGCCCTCAGAGGGAATCAAACTACCAACACAGACATACTTAGTGTAGCTGCATGCTCAACATTTATGTCACCAACACTGGTTCACTCACTGTCTTTTCATTTTGAAGCCAACACAGACGACCTGAAGCTGAGACCAAAATACATACGGACTCGTGTAAATCAGGTAAAGACTCTTTAATTGAGATCTTAAATCAAACTGTACAATCTCATGATGAACCAAATAATCTTAATGTGGATCAATCATTACCGTCACATGTTTTTTTTTTTTTCATGCACTGGTTATTGCATAAAACACAAATTCTTTACAATCAGTAATTTTGTGTTTTTCAATCCTCAACCTGTAGACAAAGCCTTCAAGCGGAAACCCCCACCGAAAGTGAGAAAGTCACATGGCAATCTATTACTTTAATTATTTGAATGTATTACTAAAATATGGTGTGTATGTTTTCATTTTTGTTAGAATCAAAAGTAAGAGAGATTGTGGTCATGGTGAAATATACTCTGGGGCCCCGCGGGCCGGGGGGGGGGCGGGGGCGGGGGGGGGGGGGGGCGGCGGGGGGGGTGGGGGGGGGCGGGGGGGGGGGGGGGGGG
>JAVQJF010082393.1:0-16693 GCA_036023855.1 Gadopsis marmoratus | reverse complement strand
CATCCACAGCAGTGCCGAGCACACCGACAACCTCCGCCACTTTCACATCAGCGTCTTGTGCAGCATCACCCTTAGCCACAGTTGATGAAGGTAGCACAGCTTTTCCCACCAGGTTTTTGCATCAAGTCTGCTTTAGCTCTGCTTTAAGGGCATTATAAGTGTGGGACATTTGTCCTCATAGGTCAAAAGTATTATGTTAAGCATGATCATATGTTCAGGTCATAATTACTATTAATCAATATTACAGTAGTATTCAACAGTCAATCATGTTGATGATCAGTTCAGTCACAATCATTTGTTAAAGATGTGTGTACTGTTCTGAATCATTAAAAACTTGTTTTTTATTAGAATGGTGAATCCTTAGGAATAATAGTGTATTGGACAGACCATGCCTGAATTGAGCCTGTCGCTGAAGGAGGGTGATCATATCAAACCTTGAGTACACAATTATTTACTGGACAAGCAGAAATGTATTAAACAAAGAAACTATTCAAGGTCAACAGCAGGTTCCAAATATACAGACTACAGAAGGAGGAGTGAAGACGGGTAGAAATTACATTGAGGGAAGCAGAGCCACTTTCTGCCATTAGTTGATTCTGAGCACATTGTGAACCCACCTGGGTCAGACAGTACACGGCTTCTCCTCTAATGAACCTAAAAGATAGAATAAGAGTTCAATGTGAAATCTAAGCATTCACTGGTCTGACAAATAGACTTGACCATAACTAACAGCAGCGAAGAATGTTCGCATAGCATAACATTAACATTAGATTAGCACAAGTGCTAAGGTCGTAAATCGTGTTCCTGCCACCTAGGGATCAAGTGGCTACCCCAAATTAGCCTGTTAGCCTAAATAGCATATCAACATATGAAAATATATATTGAATCAGGAGATCTAGCTGATTACAAAACAGCATAAATAGGATATTAGCCCAAGGAAATGTATCAAAATAGCCCATTGACCTTAGAATTATTATAGCAAAAGCCCTATGGATACCGGTTCCCTGTATGTATCAGAAACGGTCTGCCTGGACAGACACCTAATATGAGTTAAAGGGCAAGCAAAAGTACTTCTCCTGTGTGTTGAGGAAGTCAATCACAGGAGGTCTGCACAGGCAGGTATTGATAAAGTGAAACCTGCATGTACAGCACCTAGGGGTGCATGGGCAGGTAGTTTAAACTTGTGGATACCACTGCTCCTGTGGTTTGAGGAAGGTCTGAACAGGCGGGTAGTTTGTATAACTAGTATAGTTATACAAATACAAAGTATATAATATTTCTATAACCTATAACCTTTCTCATCCCTGATGGAACTCCTCACAACTGCACAAAGCAAACTGAAGCATTTCTTAAACCAGAGCAGACATGCAGAATGAACTAATAAATGCAGATAACACTATTTGTTGTTGGCTTGTGCATCAGGGATGAGAAAGGTTATAGAAATATTATTTATCAATCAAACCAATCAATTAAACTTCAAGCCTCAAGGACATAAAACCTGGATGACCTGCAGTTTTCTAATGTCAAACTCAAACAAAACTGAACTTATTGTACTTGGTCCGCACATTCGAAACATATTATCTAAAGATAGATTTTCTCTAAATGGCACTGCCCTGTCCTCCAGCGCCACCGTGAGGAATGTTGGAGTTATCTTTGATCAGGATATGTCCTTTAACTCACATATAAAACAAATTTCAATGACTGCCTTTTTTGCATTGCAAAAATCAGGCACATCTTGTCTCAAAAAGATGCAGAAAAACTAGTCCATGCATTTGTTACCTCTAGACTGGACTATTGCAACTCCCTATTATCAGGCTGCTCTAATAAGTCCCTTAAGATTCACCAGCTGATCCAAAATGCAGACCAGAACACCCCACAAGAGCTGCAGTGTTGGAGATGCTCTGACCCAGTCGTCTAGACATCACAGTCTGGTTCCTTGTCCAAGTCGCTCACATCTTTATGCTTGCCCATTTTTCCTGCTTCAACACATCAACTTCAAAACAAAATGTTCACTTGCTGCCTCATATCCAACCCCCCCCACCCACACTGACAGGTGACATGGTACCCAGATAATCAATGTTCTTCACTTCGCCTGTCAGCGGTCATAACGTTCTGGCTGATCAGTGTAGCTACAGCCATCAGTTAAAGCCACAACAAGGTTGTTATTTTAAAAACAGCTAAGATCAGGATCAATGCAGTGGATTGAGGAAGTCATTCAGTGTTTTATTGTTTTTTTTACCAGGTACAATATGGTCCAGGCCCATCCTGTCAGAATAGTAGTGAAGTAGCATCTTCCCATCGTCGGTCATCTCCACTCTCCACTTCTTAATTTCCTTAAGTAGAGGAGGTATGATTCAGATTCAGATTCAGTTCAAACAAGCAAAAACTGTATATGAATAAACTCTCATAATAGTTCTCTCTAAAAAAAGTACAGTTAATAAAATTCTTGTTTTTAATGTTGACACATAGGAGTGTCAGCGCACAGTCCCTCTTTAAGAGGTCTGAAGTCGACTGCATGCATAGATGGATGATTGGATGGTTGTTACATGTTTATTATGTGTAATGATAATTTTGCAGGTTCACCAAAATTCCTGTTGGTTGAAATCCGATCCTGAAAACCAGCACTTTGTTTGGCTGGAAATAAAGATAAGCTGTCCTATTCTTTCCAAAGTTTCATCTCAGCAGATCCACACTGAAACTAATAGATCATACCAAAGCCGTCTAACATTCAAACATCAGAAAAAATGCAATATCAAGAAATTCATAGAGCATATTCCAGTTCTGGAGTCTGGATCTTCGGGACCTGGTTCTGCGCAGTCTGGATGAACACGGGTCGCGTCGAGTGGATGCGGACCGCCTGCTGCTGCTGCTGTTGTTATTAGTGTAGCTGTTGTTGTGCTGCTAAAACTATTGATTATTTTAGCTTCAGTAACATTGTAGCTGCCATTGCTTTGCATTTTCTGTATGTGTAATTGTACTGTGTTACTGTGTGTTCTCTTTCATCTTCTTTTTTCTCTCTACCCAACCGGTCGAGGCAGATGACGCCCACCCAGAGCCTGGTTCTGCCTGAGATTTCTGCCTGTTAAAGGCAGTGTTTCCTTGCCACTGTCTCCTAGTGCTGCTCATGGTGGAATTGTTGGGTCTGTACATAGAGTTGGTCTAGACTTGCTCTATATTAACAAGTGCTTTGAGATAATGCTGTTATGATATAGTGCTATATAAATAAAATAAAATTGAATTGAATAATTTCAACAGAAGGAAAATCATTTTGTTTGCTTTAGCCCATTTGAATAAAAGTTGATTTTGATTTTGATGTCAGCTTAGTTTCCATTAAGAGTGAAAACCTTGACTTTTTATTTATTGAAATCATAGTTCTGTTGGAAAATATTGCCACACAGTGGGCTGTTGAGGTTTACTCAGAAGCATGAATAATGTGTTCGGGTCATTCTCGGTCATGGAAAACATTTGTTGCTTATCAAGATGCTTATCAAGAGTTACTGTTTCAGTAAATTCTATTATTTTGAGATGATTTAGTCACAGCAGCAACCTTTCCCTTCATGTCTGCGTAGAGCCACCACTTTTACTTCCCTTTCTCCTATAAACTATATGACGTGTCTTCCTTTGGAGATACAATAAGTCAATTTGGCGATGGCTGAACTACAGCAAGAACCTGCTATTGTGTTGAGATCAGTTCTGGTCTTGAAGCACAATAATTCTATACTCACAGTTTTGAAATAATTGAGGTGTGAATTAAATGCGTTTGTAGAATCAGACTACATTTTATTAGTAGCTTTTTTATGTAGTTGTCCACAGAGTTCAAGAAATCAGAATCAGAATCAGAAATCCTTTATTCGTCTCACAGTGGAGAAATTTACATTGTTACAGCAAAAGGTGGACAGTGCAGATGAGAGGTAAAGTAACACAGGCAAAGAGCACACGTAATAAAATCAAATCAATAAGTACTCATCCATGGTAATAAGTAGCATTATAAGTAAATGAGGTGATGACCATAGCAGCAATTATAGAAGTAATGAACATACTTTATGAGTGTGATGAAGACAGTAGCAGCATTATAAAGTAAGTGAACCAACAAATTATATATTGCACAGTGTCGTTTTTACAACAGTGTTACAGTTACAAATAGGAAATAATTGGAAATAAGCCTCAACATTGCTAGCTGTTATAATTGATCACTGGTCTGGGAGGGGTCTGATGTAGCTGAGCAGACACTTCAAGACTTAGATCTTGTAGTCAGAAGTCAGGTTGCTAAATGTAGTCTTAATGAAATGTAGGACACCATTAATATTTGTACAGAATTTCATGGCATTCTATCCAATAGCTGAATTCGACAGCCTTCTGTTCCATCAGAAGGTTAGCATTGTTGGGACTGTTGGTAATTGTCATTGACAAATTAGCTTTAAAAGTTCACAAATGTTTTAACTATGTGAAACGAGAGCTTCACCTACTTCACCTCCTAGAGAGCATTTCCTCCATAACATTAATCCCACTGGGATGAATTGGTGTGACAACTTGTTCAGATCGGGTGCACAATATTGTGTCTGTCAATCATTGTTCATATATCACGTTACGATGTTTTATACTCCACGCTTGAATATCAAGTTTTCTCAATTTCCTTGCTTTTGGACAACCCGTTCAGCAGTCAAATTATGGTTTCCCTCCCTTGGCATCTGCATTACATACCACCTCAGTACAATTGTATTCATTCATTGTCTTGATTTTTGGAACATTCCACAGTCCTAAAAATGTCCCAACATAAATAAGATAACCTTAATTCTCAGCTTGTGCTGTGGAATGAGAATGTGTGACTACAGCTGCCCCTTGATTCACTTCCTGTTTTCAATCCTATGAAGCATCGGCTGCTGTCTGATTTAACATAATGAAACCTGACAAACCAGGGCTGTTCCTGTTTGCTCCTCCTCATACATGGGTGGGGTGGTGGTCTACAGTTGCCACAGAGTTGCACAAACACCTCCAACAGAAAGTAACAACACATTTTTATGGCAATTACATTTTACTTTCACCTTTTCTGTCACAACTCAGGAAATTACCTTCTTCCATTGCTCCAGAGTCCAGTCTTTATGCCCCCTAGCAAATTGAAGCCTTTTTGTCCGATTAGCCTCACTGATGATAAGTGGTTTTCTTACCTATTTGCTTTGTTAAATCCAGGTGGTGACTTTTTTTTTGGCCGGGGCAGTGTATTTTGCCATTATATATTTCACAAGTCAGGTAACAACTACTGCTTCTCCCCTTGGGTTTTAAGGACTACCAAGTTTGTGTGTGTAATGTGAACTAGGTGGGTGGTACAAGCCAAGGTTCCATTCACATCCTCATGTGGAATGTACAAACTCCTCAGGGGTTATGGGGGTTATGGCAAGTTGCAGTAAAAAGATGTGTTGATGCATCTGTATATTTTAGGCAACATTGTCTAAACAATCAGCAGAATAACATGCAGTAACTACAGTGACAAAACAAAAGTTTCCAAAAATAACTCATGATGTCATTGACCTATCGCTCACAGCTATTATTCTTTGTGTAGTTGTGTTTGTTCACACACACACATTTCAAAGTTGTTATTGGTAACTGCAGCTTCTTAAACTTGATAAAAGTAGTTTAACAAGGCAGTTAAAGTGTAACAACACTCAGCCACCGAGACAGAACTGAAGCCACTAGAGTTTAAGAAACAAGGCAAGCACAAAGTACATGACGTTGTAAAGGGCCCTATAAATGTCCCTCACAGACACAGTTGTCTTGGCATGAAAAAAGATAAAAGGCAAAAGACAATGACATCAGGGCAGTCTAGTTTCTTAACCTTGTGATCTGAGTTTATAGTCTGGGTTGGTCCTTTTTTTGGTATTATAGTAAGACAGCAGGTGTGTCACTCTGCTAAACTCTATGCGCAATTTCAGATAAATCACTGGACATAGGAGGTGAAATGATGAAACAAACCCTGTTTTCATCTTTGTTTCTTACAAGCATTGAGATGATTTCGCCTAAGCAAATCATTGAAATTGAAATAATTGAAAAATCATTCTTTAATTTAATGACTTCATATAGGGGGCTTTGTATCTGAGATTTGGAGTGTTATAGTCTAAAAGCTCATCAGACACCAAATTTCTGCACACTAGTTTATATGAAGAAGAATTATAAAATTGTAGAAAATTATTATGACAGCAGGTCTCCACCTCAACGATTGCAGTCACTTAGATTCAACATAGATTAGGTCTGTTGAGTGGACTATATCTTTGGTAGAAAGTAGTCCCAAAGTTAACATTGTGTTTTGTTGATTATCCAGCTTAACAGGAACACTGTTTCTGGAGAGACATATTGCTAGTATTGACATTTTTTTCAAAATTGTGAGTATCACAAACTAAACTTAATTAGCCTCCATTGTATTGGGTAGAGGCAGATATCTCAAAACCTGGACAAATAAAACCAAACTATTTACATGGATAGATACTGTACCGCTAGAGGGAAGAGAGAAAACATGTTTGTTTGTAATGTGGGTGACCCAACAAACTTTCCTCTTTCTTTCTTCCCTTATTCTTTCTTTGCTTTTTATCTTCTAAGAGAAGAAGTGGCTTCAATTAGGATTTGTGTGGGTGTGCCAGAGGCCTCATTCCAGAGAAACGTGGAAAAAGTGTGTTCATTCCCATTTTCTGTCCCGTCTACCAGATGCGTGGTTGAGTAGTGGGATAAAGAATGCTGAAAGCCATGACCAAATTTGGTATTTTGATGTGTCACCCCCCCAAAGTGAGTGTCAAGAGAGTGACTGTATGATAAAGACAATGACTGAATGAAAGATAAGCTAATGTTAAAGCCCTGCAAAGCAACATGTGCTTGGTGGTAAAAATGATCAAGAAAACATTATTAAAAATAATATAAGCTTACCTTCCTTTAGACCTCATTTTGTGTAAATTGTAGTTTGAGGGTGGCACCAGCAGAGAGCACATGTCGTGCTGAGTACATCTCCTGGCGACCTGCCCATTAGATTCAACTATTTCTTATGTGAAAGTGAACATTTTGCCTGATGGTGGTACTGAACAAAAGGTCCCCTAAAACATTAGGATTTATCTACTGGGGCCAAAGTGTTGTTTAAGTGTGTATTTTAGCCTGATTGTGGCATAGCAGCACATAGTAACTACGGGGGACTTGGTTTCTCAGTTGGCATGCAATCGTAGGTGTACAGTCAATGTATTTTTTTCTGAGCTGTAGCACTTTCGTATTTCACATGCCAACCGAGCAAACTCCTTCTGCCGACGAAGATCAGTTGATATGATCCAAAGCTCCAGGACAGGTACTAAATAGACCTTCAGGCAAGTTTGTTTATGAGATTCTGAGTGTGGCCAGACATTTTGTCAGTGCGTACTTTGACTTACCTTTTGATACTTAGTGCTACAAATACATTTCATATAGCCCCAAAAACAGTATTAATGCTCAATACCTACCCCTATAGGACATGTTCTGTGTGCTATATACACTGTTATATTATAAGGCAGAATAATGTGAAGAAAGGAGCAACTTTATATCTTTACGATGGTGGTAAGCCTCTAATTAGAAACATCCAATACCCTTTCCACATGTGTATACTCTGTTATTGTTGTGAAAAATGTTTTGTTGTCCTCTGTATACTAATATGGAAAAGTTCATAGTAGATTTTTACTATCACTATTAGATTTGTATTTTGTGTTGATGTCATTTGTTTCACTGTCACATAAATTGGCGTATTGTATTCAGGCAGTTAATAATAATTAAAAAATCTGTCTCTAGACCAAAGTGTTTAATGAACCTTAGTCTAGCATTGGAACATCTTACACATTTTTAATTAATGATCACAAGAGATTGGTTTGTGTCAATGTCACAAAGTACTTATATTTGTGATAATATGAAACTCAAGAAAACACCAATTTCCTCTGCAGGCTAGATATTTTCTTCAGCAGATAGTATGATGGTGCAGCACCTGGCTATCATAAATATACATGACTGAGCCTCTCCTCTGAGAACACTGTCCTTCCTGCACATACCAAAGTGCTGTGTGTGTGCATGTGTGTGTGTGTGTGTGCGTGTTTGAATGAGACAGGAAAACCAGTTAAGTGACTTTCCATGTGCTCTGTCATGCTTTGGGCAAAAGAGACTGATAGACAGAGAAAAGAGTGAGAGGGAGGGAGAGTGAACATGTGTTTTCACGAGAAGGAAGCCTGTCCAGACAGTGTCAGATGACATCATCTTCTCTTAATAACCTCTCCGTCTGTGTGTGTGTGCGTAGGTGGGGGGCTGGGCTTCAGACCATGCAGCTCTACACTATAAAAAGAAAGATGCTCATTCAGTCATTCAGACATAAGCAGCAGCAGTGAAAGGGACTGAAGCTGATATAAGAGAGACTCGCTCTACTACATCTGATGCATATCAACCAAAGGTAAGAACTATAACTGGACTAGCGGTAGAAGGAAGTGTCTTTGGTATACCACAGGGAATAACATCACTTACAATTAGAGGAACAGAGTCAAGACAGTTTTCTCAAACTTTCATTCATGTGTTTCTTTCTGTTACAGTAATATGATGTTAGCATTAAAAGACTGTGCCAAATAGGAACAAAAGTAGCATTATTCTCAGCCATAGACAAGATTTAAGAAATATTGTTTCTTAAATTCTTGTATATTATTTCCACTGAGGTGGTAGAGTTACAGCCATTGTTATAGCCATACACGATTAATGGTTTAATTTATTTTACACTAGATTTAATATGAGCAAGTAACTAAATAAAATAAGTCACACAAGTAAACACAATTTTGAGGTACCATTGTTACTAGTTATTTTAACAATTTAGATTTTACATATAAGATAAGCTCTCATTATACCAATATATGTTTTGTTACTTCACAATCGATGTAACAGTATATTTATTTATATAATACTACAAAGATTAAGCAGTACCACAGTTAGCTATTTGGAAAGCTTACAATGGGGACAAGTGACTTCTCTTGAACTAATGCACAACTGAGAAGCCAAGCTCTGTGTAGCTCTCTGTGGTGACCAGTGAAAGCACGTTTGTTCAGAGCTGGAAGTGACTGCTTACGCAAACAGAGGCTGTGGTCACAGTGCTGACCTCTGACCCAGTGCAAGTGCTATGATGCTGCTGCTACTGTATGTAAAGCTGCTGTGCCTACAATCCAATGTTACTGACACACACAGATTTTCCAGTGAATACATGGATATACACATCCAGCATGAGTCATAGACACACACACGCACACACACACACACAGACACACTCACACTTAGAATACACTGTAGTTGCTATGGTCACTTTCAAATGATGAATCTGAGATGATGGAGTGAATTGTATGAATGTGAGGCCCACAGTCAAATATCACGGAAAGATTTATAGTAGATGTCAGAATTATATATAAAAGAGGTACAGCTCAGAGGATTGGTGGAATGAAGGGAATAGACAGAATGTTTAACTGATGGATTAAATAAGTGAAATCAGTGGTTCCCTACCTTTCTGACTTATGATCCCTTAAAACAAAGAAATGTCTATGTGCGACCCCTCGGACTTTGCATATGATCAGTTTTGACCAGTTTAACCACATGTAATACGTTTCTTATTTTTGATCTTTCTCTTAATTTTATTTATTATTTTCTTTGTGTTTCTTGCTTATTTCTTGCACAGTAAGTGCTTGTTTGATTAAATGTTTTTTGTCTTGTAATGCAAAAATATATTTAATAATGTCAGAATACAAAACAAAATCAGATTTTTTTGTCCTTTCACAGTCAAGCTACTGAAGTGGAATAATCTCCTATATAACGGCATCTTTGAGCAATTATTTACTAGCTTTCTATAAGCTGTTATTTCCTAACTCCCAAAGCTTGATTGAAAACATCTGAGAGCTGTTTAGAATTTCTCTGCAGTGTTGAGCAATTCAGTTTACTCACAGTTCCTTCTTAATAAGAAACAGAAACAGTGCACTCACAAACAGAAATGGGGTGCATTGTTTCACCATAAATTCACTCCTGTTTTAAATTTCTTCTCTCATCTCTGACGAACATGTCTTGCAACATTTTGTCCTGATGATCCATCCAACATAGTTCGCTCTCCTTTGGGATAAGGTGCATTGAATGTAGGTCTACAGCCATCTATGCTTCAGATAGAAAGAAGTGTTACCCTTTTGTGGTTTTACTGTTGTGGTGTGAAATTCAAGTGTGCCCAGTGCACACTGAATCTGAATTTTAACTAACCACAATCAAACTTACACATATTCTCTTCTTTCTTTACCAGGATGCTTTGTGTGTATATTTCCCTGTTGCTGACTCTGAGCAGAGTGGGACTGAGCTCCCTGCAGGATAAACAGACTGACTTTGGCCTGAAGGTCTTCTCGCAGCTGGCCCAGAGCTATGTGGACAGGAATGTGGCCTTATCGCCATACGGCGTGGCCTCTGTCCTGGCCATTGCTCAACTTGGTGCTGCTGGAAACACCCGCAAGGCCCTAACTGCTGCTATGGGCTTTTCACTGCAAGGTGAGCCATACATAGATTAAAAGCAGATGATCTGAGGATTCTGTTAGGAACTGGGGCTAATGGAACACCAAACAATTACAGTATTCAGGGGGGAAGATAGGACATAATACACTAAGGGCAACAATAAAGTAAATAAAATAAAATAAAAATTCAAATGCAATGCAACACTAAATCCTAATCAGCCATATTCCCACTTCCCCTCTGTCTCAACCCAACCGGTCGAGGCAGATGACTGGCCACCCAGAGTCTGGTTCTGCTCGAGGTTTCCGCCTGTTAAAAGGGAGTTTTTCCTCGCCACTGTTGCGTAGTGCTGCTCATGTTGGGAATTGTTGGGTCTCGGTACATAAAGAGTCGGTCTAGACCTGCTCGAACAAGTGCTATGAGATAACGTTGTTATGATATGGCACTATATAAAATCAAACTGAATTGAATTAAATTGGATATATGTATTCTGTATAATAGTGCTCAAACATAGGACACTAATGATAGGTCCAGATATATAAAATGGCCCCTGTCAATCAAAGCACAAGAAGCAGGGACGGATAACTTTCACTCTTTAGTGTAAATTCAGTAACATACAATCAAGGCAAGGCACATGGCTACTCTAGGATTCTAAAACACAATATCCACCCCTGTTCATACTGCCATACAAAAGCATCCACTGCCGTACCACCAGACTACAGAGCAGCTTCTTTCATCAGGCTGTGAGACTGCTCAACTTCACCTCATCCTCCACACTGCACCAGAAATAAATGAAATGGAACTGTCTCTTATATTTTGCACATTACCATACCATTACCTTTGTGTACTATATGTATATAAGTAACTGTATATATTGTTTTTATTTTTATTCAATTCTGATTTGGGATATTTGTATAGCGCTATACCATAACAGTTATCTCATAGTACTTTTTTTATTGTAAAAATAAGACTTCCAGCCTACAAGGCCGGTTGCAAGTTCACCTAACTTAGAACAGAGGTCTGATGTACTTATGCATAAATCGATCTGTGCATTTAGTAGACTGGAGCATGGGAGGAGGAAGGTATATTGGTGTATTATTGGTTTAAACCATTAAACCCCCATCTTACCTGTCCTGTAGAGCGAGGGATGTCTCGGCAGCAGCGGCTCCTGCAGAGGGACCTGTCCAGCGAGGAGGGGGTGGAGATAGCCAGCGGGGTGATGGTGGAGAGGAAGATGAGCCTGGACAAGGGATATCGCCGGGCCCTGGCCAAGGCCTTCCAGACCCACCCTCACCAGATAGACTTCACCAAGCTAGACCAGGCAGTCAGCATCATCAACTCATGGGTCTCAGACCACACTGCAGGTACTTACACAGCCCAGCTAATAGCAAGTTGTCTGTGGGGTTCTCCAAAGAGCTCATTTCCAACCACCATCAACTTTGTTTTGCAGTGGCTTGCTTTCATCTTTTGAATCCTACGAGTCCTCTATGTTGTCTTTTCTTCTGTAGGTGCCATACCTGAGTTCTTGACTTCTGGGTCTCTGACTGAAGAGACCCGCCTGGTCTTCCTTAATGCCATCCATTTCCAGGGCCTCTGGAAGGTTCCTTTTGACCCCAAATTCACACAGGAGAGGATGTTCCACTGTGCTAACGGCAGCACTGTGCCTGTGCACATGATGAGACTCACCAGCCGCTTCAACTATGGTAGGTTCGACACCCTGACCAGTGCGCCTATTTATCCAAGTTCTATACCATATTCCAATGATGACAGAGTAGCTGATGACTAAGTAGCTGATAAAAAAGTACATCCGTCTCCTTCTCCTTCATCAACAGGCGAGTTTGTGACTGCTGACGGGGTGGACTACGATGTCATTGAGGTCCCATATGAGGGCGACTCATTGAGTATGTTTTTGGTGTCACCCTTCGAACCTGAAGTGCCGCTGAGTATGCTCAGTGTGGATTTGAGCATCCAGAGGATTCGGCAGTGGAGAGCGAAGCTCAGGAATGTTAAGAGACAGCTGGCCATGCCCAGGTGAGTGAGAAAGGGTCAGAAAGTATGTGTGTAGCTAACATTAAATTATTTTTAAAAAACACTTTCTCATTGACTAAGTGTAGTTCAGCATTTTGTGTGTGTGTGTCTCATATTCTTATGTGGCTACCAGCCTTAAGAAACCAGGGAAAATTGAGGACTTGTGTGCGTTTTGCAGGTTTACTCTGAACTCTGAGGTGAATTTGAAGACCATTCTGCTCAACATGGGTCTGGGAGACATGTTCAACCTGGCTACTGCTGACTTCACACGGATCACCAGTAAGTTAACCTATAGGAAGACCAGTTCGTTAGGAACTTTTCTTTGGCTTCACCTCACAGCATGTATACATAAAAACATAAGACAACAGAGGAGAAAATCTCAAACCACATGTTTTTATAAGGCATATCAATAAATACTAAAAACACAAGATGCAAAATACTATTAGTGATAGTGGATGTATTCAGTATTGTAATTGTGTTAGGCCTGGGGGGTTGTAGGCAGTGGAGAAAGGACCCAAATACACACAGTGTAGGGGAGAAGAACAGGGTTTTATTCAACGGGCAACAAAAAGGCACTTACAAACGGTAAGGCAACTGGACAAGTCCAAAAACAGGGACATGAGGAAAGTCCAGAATCCGGGGAGCAAACACAGAAGACATGCAGAACATCCAGAGCACACTTAAATACACAGGACAGTACCCAGGGGATATGCGACAGGTGCACACAGGGGAACAGGTGAAACCACTCAACAATTAGGGAAACAGGCTCAGACAGGACACAGACTCAAACACAGGAGAAATGAAGCTGTAAACCACAAGACCCACAATACACGGGACAAGTAACAGAAAACAGGAAACACAACCACTCACACCAACACGGACCATGACAAACTGTATTTAGCAGGAGCAATCAGGAGCAGTCTGTTGTGCATCCCTGGGTAATAAAAATGATCGGAGAATCACTACTTAAAGAATTTGTTTTTTTATTTAAAAAACATTTCATTCATATTTCCTTACTTGTATATGGGGCTTCTTATTCTAATCTCTGCATTTTTAGTTTTATTCTAATATTCAAGTTTCCGTGCCACATGACAGAATACAAACTGACATTAACTATAGTGTGTTGAGATTAACTACGTATTTAATCTGTGTTTGTTTTATGTCCTCCAGCTGATGAGAGGCTGTGTGTGTCGAAGGTTCTGCAGAGAGTGACGATTGAGGTGAATGAGCGAGGAACCAAAGGAGCAGCAGCAACAGGTAGGCTGAATATCTCACACACACACAACTCATCATTAGACTTTAAGTGATGTTAAGGGTTTAAGTGAAGAGTTTTAGAGTTCCATTTGGTCTCCTATTAAAGGATAATTCCTTTTTTTTTTTTATAGATTTGGGCATAATTTCTATCAGCAATAATAACACACACTCAAGTGAATTGCTAAATCAAACACACAAAATTATGTCTAGAACCACAAAAAGAAAACCCAAGTGTAATAAAATGAATGATCCTTTAAGAAAAGCTATAGTCAAAGCAGCAACTCCTGATAAAATACATTTGTAATTATTTTAACCATAAAAATGAAAGCTGAATAGTCAAAATTGACAGAAGAACCACATGCAACATACATATGGTTACTGATTGGTGCAAAGTGGTCTGAGAATATACACCATAACATGAAATGATAAGGATTTTAATGGTGATAAATACCTAATCTGAGTCCCTGTCTACATATTATTTCAGATAACATGGTACATATTAAAACACATTTGAGACAAGGCAAACATGGGGCCAGACTATATTCAGGGTACTGTTTGATATCTGGGGCTCTAGGCAAAAACAATAAAGGGAGCCCACAGCTAAATTTTGCGCAGGGCCCTCTGCACACCTTATAGACAATGACCCATTTTTTATTTCTTCCCTTTGTTAGCTGCTGTGATGTTTTCTCGTATGGCAGTGGAGGAGATTACCCTGGACCGACCCTTCCTCTTCCTCATCCAGCACAAACACACAGGTAACACTCTTATTACGTTTTATTATAAAATCAGATTTTACAATTCTATGCACCACGTCTAATGTTTTCCTTCCTGTGTTCAGGTGCTGTTCTGTTTATGGGTCAGTTCAACCAGCCTCAACAACAATAACCCACTCTGATGACCTGCCTTCATTCCACTGTATTTGACTACTACTGCTCATACTCCATATGATAACCATACGCATGATGACCACATCAGACCTACATGGTTCATATAACTTATTTTGAATCTACAGACTAATTCACTGAAAGGTTTGGACAAGAAAACTGAGGCAAAGTGACACACAGATTTTTAACGTGACAGACCATGGAAACGGGAGTGACTGAGAAATTATTTGAAAAAAGTTTATATGTTTGCTGTTAAATTGTTTCTCTGTATGTTTGTGGTTGACAACACAGAAAGAAATATGAAGGAAAGCCAACTAATTAAGTAGGCACCGATGCACTTCGTATAGAGATGTCGTTGCAGACAGACGGACTGATGGCTGTATGAGTACCAACAAAAAAATCTATTTTTAATCTATTTTTACAATGTTAATTGTAATGTCTATTTTTGTAATTGCCTTGTTGTTGGAAAGTTACAGTTGTATTTTTCAGTATATATATTTATTAAAATACTATGTTTTTACAAAGCTGCAGAATCTGTGATTACTGTAATGTTGAGGTCTGTGGAACACTGACCTCTTGTGTCCAAACTGCCAAAAGTCATGACTTCCTAAATTTTAAGCAAAATGATGTACTATAGATTTGGCCATGCTTTACACACTGCTCAAAAAAATTAAAGGAACACTTTGAATACACATCAGATTTCAATGGGCAAAAAAATCATGCTGGATATCTATACTGACATGGACTGGGTAACGTGTTAGGAACGAAAGGATGCCACGTCGTTTGATGGAAATGAAAATGATCAACCTGCAGAGGGCTGAATTCAAAGACACCCAAAATGATGAGGCAATTTCAATTCAATTTATTTATATAGCGCTATATCATAACAGAGTTATCTCATAGAACTTGTAGCATAGCAGGCTGGTCCATTTTGCTGAAATGTCATTGCAGCAACTCAAATTGGTACTCAGTAGTTTGTCTGGCCCCCACGTGCTTGCATGCATCAAAGTGCTTCACAATAGACAAAAGCGAGATAAAGTAGAGACACAATATGAAAGCAATCAAGACAATAGAGATAAAATATATATAACCAATCAAAGATGAGTCTAAACAAGAGGGTGTTGAGCTGCAAGATGAGGAGCCAGTGAAAAGAGATTGGAGTTATATGAGATCTTATTTTTTGTTTTTTGAAGAACCCTAGAGCAATAAAAATGTATCAAGTTATTTCTATACGCCTGTATAGTCAAGACAAGAGATACAGAGGTCCACTGTTCTTCTGTGGCTGAATTTGATAAGGTCTTGTTTCATGGTAAGGGGGTGGTGTTAACCAATGGAGTTGAGTTACATTTAGAGACAGTTTTAACACTATATTTTAACACCAGCTGTTTGATGGCAGAGAGATAAACTGACTTCCCTCAAACCAGGGTGAGATTTGCGGAGTTCTTATCAACACCAGATACTTTACTACTACTACTACTACTACTACTACTACCACCACCAAATACTATTTTCCTCCTGAGAACTGAGTAAAAAAAGTATCTTCCATTTTAACTTATTTTTGTCTCAGCATGAAAACAATGTTCCCTCCACCCAAAAACATGATCATTGGAAAACCCAAGATGTCCTCTATTTAGCACACCAGGACCTAATAGGGTTGAAAAGATATAGACCAAAAACCAATGTCCACCACACAGACATAAATTAATAGTCTGGGTCTCAGGAGGGTACAGATTGTAATTAAATATGCAACTAGGACGTTCCATAATTAACGACTGGACAAAAAGCCCTGGTCGCACCTGGGAGGCGGGACTCGGGGCAAACAGTGCGCACCGTGTGCGCATGCGCAGCAGAGGCGGAACTGCTCAGTAGCAGCAGGTAATGGCTTCATTTTAGTTTCAGTAGTAACGACATCTGACAGCGTCATGGACCGTCAGCGTTAGCTGCGGTGGAGTCGTGTAGGTTGGACCGGGCAGGGTAGAAGGATCGTTAGTTTGTAAAAACCCACTAGCATTAAAAAAAAAAAAAAAAAA